>JBBPMA010000606.1:0-20074 GCA_038090075.1 Xanthoconium purpureum | reverse complement strand
CCCTGGGAGACAGACTCTGATCTCGCTTGAGCAGCAAAGTTTCTCGTAGGATGATGGATGCGCGAGAGTGACTTAGAATCGGACTGAGGGAGCCCTTTGTGAGGGCCGGGGACGACGACTTCAATTGAGAATCCCCTAATGCTGGGTCGACCTTTATACTACGGTGCTATTGGAAATATGTGACTCAGATATGTAAGCCTCGATCATGTCTATGCCGACGAGGCCGAGCTTGGTTTGCTCGTATTTACATTAATGGTCGGTCGCCGTACTCCAACAAAGTTAGCATGTGTAAGCAATCAGACCGCCGTGCGTAACCGTTACAGGGGAAGACATGGGCGTAAGGGCCGAGACAGATGTACGTTTGAATGACAAATTGTAATGCTTCAATGGCAGTAGAGAAACATCGGTACCTGCATTAGAGTGAAGGGTCGTGCTTTCCAGAATCTGCATCTTATCGCTGGACCGCGTGACTCAGCACCTAAATATCCGACTCCATTACCAACCGTCACTTACGATGGAGTTCATACCAGGGCCAGCCATTCATCGGGTCCTTTGCGCTGATTGCGGTGAGTCCTCCCATTCAAAAAAATGAGCCAATCTTTATATACGAACGATCAGGAACACCGATCGAACCCAACTCGGCCAATCTCTGCGTGGGTTGTCTGCGGAACAGGTAAGCAAGAATTAGAGATCGGTGTCGTGTGCACTGACGAACTCTCGCATCATTAACCAGCGTGGACATCACAGAAGGAATCCCCAAACAATGTATGTCCCTCGTCCCTGGAAGTTGCCTTCGCCCTCTTGATCTGACCATCCTTACCAAGCATCGGTCTCGTTCTGCCGTAACTGCGAGCGCTTTTTGTCACCGCCTTCTGCATGGACTCTCGCACGGCCGGAATCGCAGGAGCTTTTGGCGCTCTGTTTAAAGCGTCTCAAAGGACTCAACAAGGTGCGCCTCACCGAGGCCCATTTCATCTGGACGGAACCACACTCGAAGCGCTTGCGCGTCTCGCTCACGATTCAAAAAGAGGTGCGTCGTACCCTCCTGACCCTCATCGCATGTCCATCCTGATTCACGACGTAGGTGCTCACTGCCACCATCCTCGAGCAAGTTTTTGAGATCGAATACCTCGTCCAACATACCCAGTGTCCCGACTGCGCCAAACTCGCCGCGAAAAACACATGGAAGGCGCTCGTCCAAGTCCGTCAAAAGGTCACGCACAAACGCACGTTCTTGTTTCTCGAACAGCTCATCTTGAAACATGGCGCGCAAAAAGACACGGTGGGGGTCAAGGAGGTCAGGGATGGGTTGGATTTTTTTTATAGCCAACGGAGTCATGCGATACGGATGGTGGAGTTTTTGACGGGGGTCGTACCCATGCGGTCAGTCGCTCGTCTTCGGATCGGAAGGAAACCAACACTGATATCGCTCGAACGACGTAGATCAAAAGGATCCGAACAATTGTTATCGACCGACACTCATTCGAACACAGCCAACTATAAGTTCACCTACTCGGTCGAGATCGCCCCGATTTGCAAGGACGACCTCGTCTGTATCCCGGTCAAACAAGCGCGGTCGCTCTCCAACATCTCTCCATTAACAATATGCACGCGGGTCGGGTCGTCGTTCCAACTGCTGGACGTGAACACGCTCCAGGCAGTCGAGGTAAGCGCACAAGTGTACTGGCGCATCCCGTTTTCAGCGCTGGCGGGCGTCACCGATCTCGTCGAGTTCACCGTACTGGACGTCGAGCCCGTCGGGACGCATCGCAACCGCTGGGTCCTCGCCGACGCCCAAGTCGCGCTCGCAGGTGCGTTTCGGAGTTCGGGGGGCCGTGCCGACGAGGATATGCTCATGGACTACGAGTCTGCGGGGGGGACGAGTCAGATATTGCATACACGCACGCATCTTGGGGGGATCCTTCAACCTGGGGACACGGCGATGGGTTATTACCTCACCGCGTCCAACTTCAACTCGGACGACTACGCGACGTTGTCCGCGGATCGCATCCCGGACGTGATCCTCGTCAAAAAGGCCTACCCGGATCGGCGAAAAAAGGGTCGGACGCGGGCGTGGAAGTTGCGAAGTATTGCCAAGGAGCAGGGGGAGGAGGGGGAGACAGGTGGTGGGAGGGGTGTGGTTGGCAGGATGGGCGGACGGGATCAGAAGAAGGTAGAGGAAGACTATGAGTTGTTCTTGAGGGATCTGGAGGAGGATCCTGAGTTGAGGGCAAACGTGAACCTGTACAAGGCAAAGGACGTCAAGATGCACGATGCGAATGCGGGGAAGAAGGTGGGTGGGCAGTATGGGATGGACGTGGATAAGGTTCGTCCTCAGTCGGGTGATGGGCCAAGCGCGGAGGCAGATGGAGGGGACGCAGAGGGAGAAGGTGATTTCCCTGATGTTCAATTGGAGGAATTGTTGGAAGACTTTGACGAGATGACGCTGGGTGATGGCGAAAAGGCTGACTGAAGTGAAGTCCTGGAGACGAATGATTATAGATCCGATCTCACTTTGTAAACCCCATCATATTCTTCGCAGTGTAACCAAAAGTAGATAACACTGTGAGGCAGGTTCTACCAATTCTCGGTGCGGCAGTCTCCCAGCAGCCTGACAGGTGTAGATAATGAATGACATCCATTTAGATAGGCGTTTTGTGACAATTGCTGGTCACCATACTATTGTCAGTCAGGTGGATAACACGCGAGCAATGTGGTATAGTACCATCTGTCTATGGACCGTGACAAAAACCAGCCAGCACGACGGGATACGCCGTGCTAGAATGGTCGCGGTACGTTGACGGACCCGCCCGGCCCGCCCCTTCCCCCGTCCCCCCAACATCCCCACCCACTCCAGACAACCCAGATGACCAAGAGATGTAACCCCATCGCATAGCCCACAAATGCAAGTCTCGAACGACGGTGTCCGAGAACAGCACGCGTGAACGTGAGAAGGAGACGCTCCGGGAGTGGTAGAGACGTGTATGCCTGAGTCGCTTCCTGCGGGACGTGGGCATCGTCAAGCAAGGGTGTACCCAACACACGGAAACACGTACCCTCCCTCGGAAGGCCTCGAATGGGTTCATCGCCTCCTCATATCTCTGTCTCCACTTCCCTAGCTCCACTTCGTCGTCATTGCTACCGTCCCCTGCACCGCCTACCTTGGACTTGCCCGCTCTGTGAGACCGGGACGTCCCAGGCAATGGGTCCAACTGCGACACCGACGACGTCTCACGATAACTCTGCATATACCGCACTTTTTCATACAACTTGAGGTTATCCGACTGTAATGACTTGATCTCGGAACGCAATTCCGAAATCGTATGGAACTGACGTCGGAGTTCCTGTCGCGTTTCTCATCAACACCCAAGAACCAACGACAAGAGAAAAACACTCGCACCTCTTCCAATTCGGCGTTCCGCGCTCTGAAACGATCCCGCTGGCTCGTCACGATGGGCAATATCGAAGTATCCGCAGACGAGGTGAACGGAATCGGCGTGCTCCGTGCTGTGCTCTCAGACGACTCGCCTCTCTTGTTCTTGGTATTTTCCAACCCGAGGTCTAGTCCAAGCCCAGCCAACGTATCTCCGGCGCTCGGCCCACTCGTGCCTTGGGGGTGTGCAGAACGGTTATCAAGCGCGAGAAGGTCCGTCTCAAGTTTCTCATTGAGAGATTTCTGCTTGGAAAGTTCAGCCCTGGCCGTTTCGAGCTCGGATTGTGTGGACTTGAGGGATTCTTCGAGAGACGTGTGCAGTATCTAGTACAATTCGTGAGTGCGATTTGGTGATAGGAAGAGAAACTCACCCTGAAACGCGTGAGCTCTTCAAGGATACGCTTGTTCTTGGTCGCAAGGAGCACCTCGAGGCTCTTTCCATGTTGTGCGTTCGCCTTGTCAGCGTTGGGATCAGGGAGGTGTACGCCATCCGACTCGTGGGAGGACCAGTCGTCACCATCGGTGTCGGACGCATCATCATCGAGACCGCCAAATTCGACATACTATGCCATGGACATGGGCGTTCACAATTGACATGTATCCACCTCGGCGAGCCTGCTTACCTTCATGATCTCAAGCTCTCGCTTGATTTCATCGTAATCGGAATACATCAGAAGTTTCTGCTTAAGCGTGCCCACTTCCGCTTGCAGCTCTGCTTTTTCTCTTTCTTCCCGTTTCGCGCCGTCTTCGTCATGTCTTGCGAGTTGCATTTGCGCAATGGACAGTTGCGATTGGGTTGAAAAAAGTCGAGTTGTCAGCTCGGTGTTGCTTGACTCAAGAGCTGAGAGGCGCGACTGGAGGCTCGTTACCCTGCATAATTGGTGAAATTCAACCTATGCAACCGAGAGACAACAGACCCACATTGCGGTGTTCTCACTACCCGCCCTCAGTGCCTCGATCTCGGCGCGCAGTTCCTCCTGTCATAATGTATAAGACCCTTGGATACCGACCTCAGCGAGGGGAGGTAGACGTACGTTTCTCCCTTCGACAGCTGCGACCCGGCTATTCGCCCGCTCCAAGTCGGCGAGGACCATGTCCGCTTCAGCAAGTCGCGAGACGAGGTCCTGATCAGCACGCGAGGTGGCATCCAAAAGACGCGCTTGGTTCGTCTCGTTCGACAGTCGGAGTCCACGAAGTTGCGACTTGTAAAGCGTGACTTGACGTGTCAAGTCCTGTTCACTAACGACAAGGCAAAACTGAAACTGAGTCTCAACTAGACCGCACCACCAGCAACCCACTCACCGCTCCTCATGGTTCCGCATGCGTTCATCGTATGTCGCATTCAACTCGTTCTCCTTCTGTGAGACCTTTTCGGCAATTAACTCGTCCATCTGTTTCGGTGTCCTAATCAGTACCTCATTTCACTCCCAAGTATCACGTGAACACCTACCTTGCCCTCCAAGGTCTCCACCTTCCTCTTCATACCGTCCAACGTGCCATTCTCCCGTTTCAGCTCAACGTTCTCTCCCTTGATTCGCGCGACTTCAGCCTTGAGCGTATTAACTTCCGCAATCAATGATGCATTCGTTTCGGACGAGATCGTCTGCTCTACGACAGCTTCAAGGAGTGGATACGGATCTGGGGCTTCTGCGAGGACTTTATAGACGTTCAGAAAGGCAGATTCGGCGATTTTGGAGCGTTTCGTGAGATTGTCGATTTCCTGTTGGTAAGCTACGTGGGGTGAGTGCGCCTATGCCTCTAAAGCCCGAATGACGAGCGACATGCCTTTGAGTAACCCCTTGAACCCGTTGAGCTTTTCGTCATCTGGGATCTTCTTGAACTCTGAACACAGGTGTGCAGTCAGTAAGTGTATAGGCTACGACGATGTGAAGCGTGCCTTTTGTGCGCTCAGCCAGTCCCTTGCGACTGAGTACATTCTCTTTCTGGTTCTCGACGATCTCGATGCCTTGGGCGTCGAGTGTCTTCTGGAGCTCGTGGAGGTTGACGCCTGGCCAGGTTGAAGCGTCCCAGTAGACAAGCCGGGGCGAGGGTGGACGAAAGATACAAAATGACAATATTTTGGGAACGAGAAGGGTGTCAAGGACAAGAATGGAGGCACATAAGCGCGATGCTGTAGCGATGGACGGATACGCGCGTACCTTTCCACGTCGCAAGTGCTCCGGAGAAGTTGTGCTTTTCTGTCGAGCCCATGGCGACGTTGGCTCAGACGACCGACAATAATGAAGATGGATGTAGAGGTGTAGTGTAACGTTGTAGTTGTAGCTAACGAAATGGATTCCCATTCCCAAGACTACGGTTACCCAATATTGACACAACCTGCTCCATTTGTTTCATCATGTCCACAGAACATCCGTCCTCCGCTCTGAAAGTAGACAATCAAGTCAGTAGTAACTTTCAAAATTCTGACATCCAAGACCACCATGAAAGCGACGCACTTTCCAAGTACATATGCGCCTTGGTCGTCACTGGATCGGGTCGTCAGGTGTCGAGGATCCGCACCGTCTCCTACGGAGAAGTTGTCTGCATGCCACCTTACGAGACGATTCCCCAGTCATAAAGCCGAGTCAACAATTATGCGCTTCGAACGTGGCCCAAGCCAAGCCATGATAGCGGCGTTAGACAGAACGCTGGCCAAACTAGAGCGTCCGCGTCCAACTCTAAAACATCGAGCCTCTTCTTATCAACCTCCGCCTCCCTTGTCATTGCAACGAGAACACAAATACCCCACAGGCTGCGTCTTTTCAGTATTCCAGGCTAGCTCCACATCAACAGCCGTTCTAACGTGTAGGTGCATTCTGAGTTCCTTGTAGACCTTTTTGGATCTCATCAGTCAATCGTCCTTCTAAGCGAGACCCGCCATCTGCCGCAGACATGGATAAAGTCGCAAAAAAATTCTCTCTCGCTCCAGTTTTCCCTGTGGAGATCATACGACACGTCCTACTCTCCTTGAGCCCTCAAGAACTAACTTCTCTGCAAACGGTACGATTCGTCCTTGATAGGTAGCACCTTCTCTCCTCACATGTAACTCCAGGTATCTAAGCAGTTCCATGCCATCATCAACGATCCGATACTCTGGAGGACCTTGTACGCCAATGCCCACCTGCCTCGACCCCCCGGTCCATTTCCTTGGCAGTCCACCAAGTTATTGCAACGGACCCTTGTCCGCTCCGCACGAGTGGCAAGACGTTGGACTTCAGCATCCATAAACCTGGTCCCAACACGTACTCTGACATTGGGATCCCATGAAGAATGCCGGTGGGTCCGTGGGAGGTGGTTGATCGTCTGCGTCATGTCAAGACAGCTCGTGTCGCACGACTTCGACATGGGTTCTGAACAGATGATGTGCCAGTGGGACAATGAGCTGATATCGTGGTCTGCCACATGTTGCGAGATGTCCACCCGAGGACTCTTGCTCTACGTGATGCTCACTTTCAAACAGGGTGATTCTGGTGATAGAGTGCACGTACTAGCATTTTTAAAGCTTGCTACATGTTACTTACAAGTCCCTCCCACAGGAAGCTCCTCGAGTTTCAGGTTGATGGTGATTCAGGACACTTATCTGGCCCCATCACCTACAACGTTCCTATGAGCCTTCTAGATCGAGACGTATCTCTTGGCTTCTTGGGTGGTGATTCTCCACTACTGTTCATTTGTGTCAACCCACGGAGAGTGCACGCGGAAAAAGCCTTGGTATTTGACACTAGAAGTCAGATTTTTTACAAGTTTCCGGAGCTCAGATCCGACCTGGTACGTTGGGGCTACATCCTGCAACGGAAAGGCGCTGATAATCGGGCAGGATATTGAACTACTTTCTCGCCTTCGCCCTGGGGAGATCACGCTCACAACGACCCACGTCATCCTACGTTATCTCGACCGGCCTTCTTCCACCCAGTTCATACAGGTATACGTCGTTCCGGATGACGACGAGACACGTGAGCTTCGCGTCTCGCACGAGACAATCTTACCCAATTCAAAACTTGCAAACTGGACTCTCCTCCGCAACTCGGTCATTGATCCCACCACCAGATCGACCTACCTCCAGTTCTTACATACGAAAATATCTTATCACAAGACGGTGTTTATACGCACCGACATCATATTGCCCCAAAACTCCACCAGCAACATTCTCCCCATAGCGATCCACACGAAAGTCGTGTATACCGTGGGCAACGACGAGCGCGTTGAACATATTCTCTCATCTGTGGATGGTTTCGTTCGGGGCCTGTGCGTCAAGCCCCGTGTTACCACCATACGTTGGTGTGCCAACGAGACCTCCTACGAAACCTACCGCGGATTCCAGAGATTCAGCATCGACGCAACCGACGAGCTCCCACGTGTGGAATTCATTGGTGATGAATGTTCGCTCTCGGTACCTGATGATTTCAGCGAACGGGAGATGTCGTTTGATTGCACGAGAGGGAGGATCTGCTTCACCGGCGTGGATAGGCTAAGCGATGGGATGCCCGCTGCTCTCGTGATGCAGTTTGAGTGAGGTCGATGACTGATTTGTTGTTCCATACTTTTCTTGTATTGATTTTTGGTGAGGAACAGATGGGATCTGTCTTGGTCGTCAGCAACTTGGATTTGGGTTGGGTTAATGGTATACCGTAGGTTTGTGTATGAACAAGAATGCAAGTCTCATGTCAGAACGGTATCCGAGTCAACGTCCAAGTTACTTAACAATGTTAATGGACATCTTATAGGCCTGGCCTACTCGTCGATACTTGGGACAGGACATGGAACTGCTTTCTTATCTCCGCTCTGGGGAGATCATGCTCATAATGATCCACATCCTCCTATGTTATTACCAGTGGCCTTCTACCCAGTCCATACAGGCATATGTCATTCTAGATGACAACGAAACACACGAACTTTGCCTCTCGCACAAGACAATCACATTGATTTCGGAACATACAAATTGGACCCTCCTCCGCAACTCGGTCATTGATCCCGCCACAAGATCGACCCGCTTGCAGTTCCTGCATGCGTGGCGATCAGCTTATGACACGGCACACTTTGTACGCATTTTACCCATAACGGTCCATGCAAAAGCCTTGTGCACCGCAAGCAGCGACCACGGCGTTAAATACATTACTTCATCTGCGGATGGTTTCGCTCGAGGGTTGTGCGTCAAGCCCCGTGTTGATGTTATACGCCGGTCTGCCGGCGAGACCCACGACAGAACCTACCGCGGATTTCATAGACTCAGTATCGACGCAATAGACGAACTCCCACGTGTGGAGCTCATGGGCGAGGAGTGTTCAATGCCTGATAATTTCAACGAATGGGACATATCGTTTGATTGCACAAGAGGGAGGATTTGCTTCACCGGTCTGGATAGGCTAAACGATATGCCTGTTGCTCTTGCGATGCACTTGGAGTGAGGTCGATGACATATTTGTGGTTCCATACTGTGTATCGAACGTTTGATGAGGAATGGATATCTTGGTCTCGGGGATTTGCATTTGGGTTGATGGTACCGTAGGATTAATCGTGTATGAACATCTTGTTTGTCCTGTGTACCACAAGAAATAGGGTGCGATCATTGATGGCAGTATCTGCCACATCGGCGACATTGCCCGATCCGCGTATTTATTCTTTTACCTACTCCTGTGCCCGGATCTTTGTCAAGATCCTTCTACTCCTTTTACTTAGTATTCACTTATCTCGTATATAAGTTCTCTGCTTTCTGTCGAGCACCTCAGTTCGTTGTTCTCGCACAACGACTGAGGTGAGTTATCATTCATATACTATTTACCTACTTGAGCTAATCCGTACATAGCTTGTTGTCTCTCGATAGCCGTCATGCCGTTTTTCCGGCCTCTGGAAAATCTCTCAGATCATCCCAGGGTTTTGTGGATGTTTCAACCCTCCTTGGTAAATCGACCACATCAGATGACATGAGTAATTTTGAAGGAGGTGTAGAGCTGGGTAAGCGATTTGTTGAACGAATGTAATCCATCGAGTGACAGGGGAAGAAGAAAGAAGATGCTCAGTAGACTACTAGTAAGCACTGCATGATGAAATGTGAAATAGTCTTACCATCATGTTTCCCGGGTCGGAGGGCGATTGATGTCGATGAGACGCTACAGGAATACATAGTAGTACATCATCAACGCCGAGAGGTCCCAGCAAGTTAGCCACTGGCATGAAACGCACGAGTAAGTCTGACAGTTCATTAATGAATTTTCAGATCGTCGATGTCGTCGATTTCATAACTAGTCTTCTTGCATACTGATTCAATATTTATAGATCAGATTATGACCGTATACCTCCTTTTTCGCGGGCCTCGCACGATATCATCATCCTCGAATCCCTCTCCATCAGTTCTGATATCACCTCC
Organism: Xanthoconium purpureum; assembly: GCA_038090075.1. Taxonomy (NCBI): domain Eukaryota; kingdom Fungi; phylum Basidiomycota; class Agaricomycetes; order Boletales; family Boletaceae; genus Xanthoconium; species Xanthoconium purpureum. Next base: position 10,277 of record JBBPMA010000606.1, on the reverse strand, counting down.
CCGCCGCTCTCACGCAATGCCACCGTGACCGCGATCCGGAAAATCCTCGATACCCGCTCCCTCCAATACTTAAGTCGTCATCGCTGCCCACTCTTATGGCATCATCGCTACCACCCAACTGTTTCGTTGTCCAGACCTTGCTCCTCGAATCACAGCAGCGCTCTTCGTGGATCCTATTCCCTTCTTACTCCACCTCCCCGGCGTGGCGTACAATTTCGTGTACTGGTCGCCCCGGACTGCCAACGAGTGGCTGCTTTGATATTTTTCCAGTCGGGATCCAGATGTGTCGCGCACACTTTCGCGCCATTTCTTTTGGACGGAGAACATCCTCTGGAAGATCTCCAAGGCAAGGTCGTCGCTGTCGCGCTGAGTGGGTAGGATCAGGTGGTCAATACAGAGGTGGTGAGAAAGTGCCTGACGGAGGAGGACGAAGGAAGGACATATTGGCGAAAGGGACGCCTGGAAGCGTTACCCGTACCTGGACCATGCGATGATCCTTAACGCCAAGAAGAGGTGGAGGCGGTTGATACGTGTCTTGAAGAGGCTCGTCCGCGAGGTCAACTAACATTCCTTGCTCTCTAGTTTGAGTCCCCTTACATTGCTCGTGCGTCGTTGGACAATAAGACTGTTCCAAATTGGCCCGTTAGAATGCCTCAGATGTCCTGGATAATACATACTCCCTCGAGTTGGTCTTATTGTTTTTCAAAACGACGCGTTGACCAATGAACTTGTTCTTTGCCTGGTGAGGCCACTATAAACACTACATTTCGAGAGAACGAATCTTGTGCATACAATCTCCTCAATGATAAAGTCACATACCCTATCCTGTGGAACATCAACATGGGGGAGTATCATGTGTAGTCATCAGTTCCAGTACTTCTTCCCATCGGTCAGCGTATACCACCTCTTCCGGGGCTGGGGCCACATTCCACGTGTACCAGTATCCCAGGTCAACAAAGGAATGAGGTGTAGGAGCGAAGAATGCGGCAATCGCCGGCACGGATTCTGCTTCAATCTTCGAATCGATGACATCAATGCAGATACATGGCAACATCTGGTTCGCCAACAATCCACTTGAAGGCAATTCGGTATAACCGCGCGTGTCGACGGCAATGTCGATTGAACGAAGCAAAGGACATATCTGAAATAGCTGCAGCAGTCCGTTTGGTGTGATACCGCCTTGCGTCTTCCACCCGCATTCGATGTTTATGGAAAAGCGTTCCAAGCGTGGCCACGACGATGCCAACGCAAGTAGTCCACTGTCCTTCAAGTCTACGTCCCACTGGATTTCGAGGTGGAAGAATCTGAGGTTGCCGAATGCCAAGCATGACTGCAGGTCTTCCATGCCGAGTGTAGTACGAGCCTCCGAGCGAAGAGAATCATATGACGGGGATGTCCTCAAGTACAGATCCTCGATGGTCTGACCAGCACCGGACATCAGGATACCGGACAGGAAGGAGGACAGCTCCTGCCGAGAAGCATAGCTGCCAATATTGACTCTGAAATTTTTGATGGCAGGGAGCTGGCTGTGGGAGAGTAACTGTAAAATTGGGCGCCAACTTTGAGAACGTAACTCCAAGTTGTGCAAGTTGGAGAAGAGCAGTGGTGAGTCGAGGGCTGGCAACACAGCACGGATTGTAAACACGAGGCTGGACAACGCAGGCATGCGAGAGAGATGTATGAGAGCGTCAACGTCCAAGCCAATATAGCGACACTCCATGCTCTGTATGTTTTGCCACCGGCAGATACAGTAGGAAAGTGTCGTGGCACGGGACCAATGCACTTCGATTATAAATTTTTTCAGATTTGGGGAGAGTGTGGCAAACGACTCGAGCGTGTCCTTGAACCCGTTTGGTTTTTGGAAGCGTATGAAGATGTATGTCAGGGAGGGGAAGGGGATATGCGACAGGTATCTGGTTTGAGAATCATATTCTAAACCCAAGTGACGGACGTTCGGGAAGAGTGGCTCAGTGACAGGAGCGTCAATGAGCATTCTGAAAGACTTTTTGTTGAGGCCGTAATCATTGAGGCCGAATATAAACCGAACGCGATATGTGTAACTTTGGAGGATATCCCACTCGGTATCTGTCAGTGGTCTACGAAATGAAAACTATGTTGTGGAATGGAGGGAGAAGAGTGAGAGATAATCAGCGACAACAAATTCCGAGTACTGATTACGATCTTACTTCGCCTGTGGATAGTTTACGAGATGCTTCCGGAAGACACTGAGCTAGAGGGGATAGCCCTGGCAATTTGTCCCAGAGCACATCTAACGCTGGTTCTTTGAATATGCGACACGTTCTAGCCAGTGATACCATGTCTGCCTGACCATCTCCCCGACTCGAAAGTCCGTCACAACGCAGATTAAAGATATTCAGAAGGATTTCTTGGACCTCGAGTGCGCGATGCATCTTCTAACAGGTATGAGGGCGTTGGGGAGATGTTTGCGTGTCTCCCTGTCGCTGACGATTCTGACGAGTACTCGCGGTCCGTGGGATATAATATGTCAAAATGTGAACACTGCCAACATTCGTGACAGAGCAGCGTTTCACATTACCTTGACAGCGCCAATAAGAGATCCCGTCAAATTACTGGCAGCGGCTGTTGCAATGCAATGCAGGGTAATCAAACTTCATGGCAGATTGAAATTAGAAAACGCGGTGTGCCCACAGGCAAAGAAAGCTGGCGGAGCTCCGGACAACATTGGGGGGAAACAAAAACTCTTTAAACGTGATATACTTTGCTGGTCGCCATGGATAGTCATGCATCTGTTGCTGGCAGCTTAGACGGAGGACTTGGAGGAGGGGCCAATCAGGCGTCAAGGATATACCAACTCATCACTGTCGATCGACCGAGATCGAGGTCTAATTCGCGAAGATGACATAGGGTCCAGGGAAGAGGGGGACAAGGTTGCTTTGCACGTCAAGGCAACCACTGCTAGGCGTGCCAAGACTAATTAAATGGAGGGAAAGTGCACGTAGAGGAGACGCCAGCAGCAAACAAGGCGGATGATGCTTTCATGGATAGCGGAGTATGAAATTACAGACCATCTCAGTCCGCAGGAGGGTCGCGACGAAACAAATGTCTCGTACTTCCAACGACAGGTGCTCAACGTTGCGAAATGGAAACGCGTTGGATAGAATGGAAAATACGGAGTGAATTTGATTTGTTGGGATGGAGTACCAATGAAAGCTTTCGAGTTTGGGGACATGGCAACGGTACGCGTTAGAGAAACATTGTTGATGGGGATGGGGATGTAGAAGGATCGAAGATCATTGAGATGGACAAAGAGAAAATGTGTGATGGTCATGGGAGATGCTTCAGCTCGCATCACCATTGTAAATGAGAAAATTCTTCAGAGTAGGGCAGGGGGTAGTTCGCGCGAGGAATGGTCGCGACAATGACCCACACGAAGCACCGTTTGGGAGATGTGTAGATGAAACCCTTGACATGATATATGCCAGAGGATGAATGGATTACATATGGACTCAGTATCCTTAGAGGACGCAGCAGCGCCAAAGAGATTTGGACGTTGGATGGAGCTTTCTGTGTCAACTTAAAGTTATTCGTGTACATTCCTGCTAATCTCAACAATGCACATCCCGGCCTCTCCGATCTATCCCGGTTCTTGTTCAAATTCTTGTTCAAGTTTTTCTTCATCGGAGCTCGATGAGCGCTGACACCCCTGTTCAAGTGGTGAGACTGAAGTGGAACTAGGCGTGGACAGCGGAATGTACCTAAAAATGGTCTAATGACCCGTCAAGGACACATCTAGATGCTACATCCAGCCAATGGTCCTGGTATACCTCCCAGCCCGGGGGCCTTACCAGTTCGTCACCATTCCAAGCGGTCAAGGAAAAGTGGGAAAAACGCGCGATAGAAGCGAAGAAGGCGGTGACAACCGCCAGATTCTGCTTCGATAATTGAGTCAAGGACGTCCATTCTCAATGTGGGTGGTAACGTCAATCCATGGCTCGCCAGCGATCCTCTCGGGGGGAGCCCAGTATATCCTCGAGTGTCCATAACAAGCGCAATCCAGCAAAGTGACCGACATGTTTTCAGGCGCTGTAGTAGTCCATTCGGAGTGATTTCGTCGAGGTTGTTCCAGCCCAATTCCTCGTTTATGACGAGATGCTCTAATTGAGGCCACGCCGATGCCAATGCTAGCAGGCTACCGTCGGTCAGGCCTACGTTCCACTCGATGTCGATGTATATACGACGGGGATTGTTAAACGCCATGGATGATTGCAAGTCGTCCAAGCCGAGTAGGGGGGGTTGACCACAATGTCCATCAGGTTGAGAGTGTAGCGCGGTGATGGTGGCAGGAAGCAAGACGTAAGAGATGGCCCACGCTCGACAAACTATAATTATATCATCATTCGCTTGTTTGTGAGGCAAAGCCGCTGTTTCGTCGCCCTCTCTCAATATCCACGCCCCCTTCGACGTCCTTATGTCTCCCTGAGCCATCGAGGAAAAAAAAAGTTGTACGCAGTCTACATCTCGACCATGTTCTCGCGGGTTCTCTCATTTTTCGTCTTCCTGTCCTTTCTCCCTGCAATCCAGGCCTCGGAATGGATCCAATACCCACCCAGTGGATTTGCAACCATGACACACTACTCACTCCCTACAGGATTCATCGCTGCATGCGGATGTACCCCGAACAGTACCTACTACCCCACTGCCGCCCTGAACCAAATGGCGTATGGGAGCAGTACCTCATATGGCCCCGCATGTGGCCAATGCTTCAAACTCACTCTTTTAAACGCTTTCACAGCAAACCCCCCTTTCTATCCCAACACGACCAATTCCGTCGTCGTCAAAGTCACCGACCTCTGTCCGCTTTCCTCGAAGGGGTGGTGCAACGCCACGACACATGGACCCAACGCGTGAGTGCTTAGTGCTATGCTCGGGAGTGCGTTGAAGCGATGATGGACCCAGCGGGGGCGCATACCTCAACTTTGACCTTGCCTGGCCGTCTACTTCAATCTCAAATAGTTTCTTCCCCTCCGATGCTACCCTTTATGGTATGTCTTGTTCATTGCTACATGCGTTTGTCAGTGACAGAACATGTATTTGCGCAGGTTTCACCGTAAGTTCGACGATGAGCGTACAAAAAGTAAATAGTGAAACGAACAAAAACAGGACTTTGGTATCTGGAATATAAGCTACCAGAGTGTCTCGTGCCAGGAGTGGCAAGGATACAGCAATCAATCCGCTCTTGGGAGCGTTGCAGATTTGGGTTACACATCCTGTTGTCCAAATAACCCGGTACGATCTCATTCCATTCCACGTTCTGCATGCTGACCCCAAATGTAGTACATTGATGATGATCTGTGTCCATCCTATTCGGATAACGCGGGGTTACCGTTTGTGCTCTTCCTTCATATCAAAGTCTCGTGCTGATATTTGGGTTACAGTCCAACGATCCACCCTGGATCTGGGGCTGATACCACGTTCACAAACATACCACGCGTTCTTTTACTGACGTTGACTGTATCATTATCGGTGTACTTGTTGTAGAATTTTGGTGTTTGGTCTTTTTTACAGGGTGGATATCATTGTCTTTTTCTTCGCGTTACCCTCTACCTTCGACATTATTTACTGCACATAACTAGTCCGTTCTCGCTGTTGCCTAGACATCTCCCACAATACATGGGTGGCCCGGTCTACTCGTCCTCTACGTTGTGGTCTGTAGGCCAGATCAGATCAGAGTCATCAGGTGTCAACTGAGATAGCATTTCATGATCGTTACGAGGCGCTGCGCGTCATCTCAAGACGTTCGTTTCCACGAAACACGACATGCCCAACGTCACGAGCAAAATGCGGCGGCAAACGCGGTTGGGGATCGCCCTTCCTTCGCTTTCGCCGTCTGGGACAAACCGAGTTTCCAGGGGCGGTAGTTGCAGCAAGCGTGGACGTAGAGGCCTCGGCGGCCTGGACCTCCATCGTGTCCTCGTCGTCCATGCGTAGAACTGGAGGGGCAGGAATGCGACGCTCCGTCTGACAACAGTGACACCGGTAGGAGATGAGGTGACCATGCGATGCCGACTCTGTCCAAAGCGTCTCAACGAAAGCTGTGCGCGACGCGACTATGATCCCACCACTGACCTTTGACGCGGACGGTGGCGGAAATGCCAGGTATCAAGGGGGCACTGCACCTTTTGCATATGCGGCGTTTCGCGGACGGGTCCCTGTGCACGGACAGACGGGCGACAACAACAACGCGTCAGGGAAACAAAAACACACGGTTGAGGAGGTAAACGGACGCACATCCTCACGTTCGTCTTTTGGCCGACGCTCTTCATCGTGTCTACATAGCTCCTCGATAACTCTCCAAGGCTCACCACGCGGCGTCTCTTCTTCCTCTGCGACTTTTTTGGTCGGGGTGAAGGGGAAGGGTCTCCTCCCTCGGTGTCAGGTTCTCTATCGTTGGGTGTCGTCGACGGCATGGGCAAGTCGTCGTCATCGGGGATGGGGCGAGGGGGTGCGAGACCGTTCAGGAGTACACTGGCCTGGTAGAGAGAGTTGAGCCGTTGGAGGATATCGCGATTCGCTACGCTCGTCGGATTGGGCATCTCGTCCTTGTTCTTGTTCTTACCCATGGCTACGCTATGATTGGATCAAGGTAGTGGATGTTGTTGTGGGCAATTATTGGTTGTCAGAAATTCCCAGGAACAGTTGGCACAACACACGATGCATCAAGCGCTTCAGATACAAGAAATCTTTGTGCATATATTCGGTTACTGTCGTCGTCCTACCTGGAAAAATCCTACTTGCGATCTACCTGCACTGGCCCGAACATGTCGTGCATTTAAGGAACCAGCGCTGGATTCGCTCTGGGAAGAGTTGACCTACCCATCCCCACTCGCACAATGTCTTCCAGAAACAACTTACCAATGTCAAATAAACTCACTCGGATACAAGGTAAGACGGTTTTGAGTGTTCTTTCGACCTTGCCTGACAACATCTGTCACTGTTTTACAAAGTGTTATTCGTTTATCAGACCACTTACACCAGTCGAGTGGGATGTCCTTCAAAGTTACACACGACGCATCCGATACATGCTAGACCACTCCAATCTCCTCGACTGGGAATCTGTCGGGACCTTCTTGAATCCTGCTATTGACACTAGACCACTCTTCCCAAATCTCCGCCATCTCTATTCCGATTCTTGTGATTTTCGATCCGAGAACAACCACCTGATCAACATGCCCTTTCCGTCCCTGATCACCCTCAACCTTGTCCATGAGGGAGATCTCAATCTGTTTCAGGGCTCGCTGGAGTCGCTTTCCAGGTTCTCCCCAAATATCAGAAAACTCTGCATCTACCTGCTTCAGTCAGATATCATATTCAACGATGTTTTCTCAAGTTGTATCTGCCGGTGGAAAAACCTTCAGATCGTGGATTGTCCCGAAATCGCATTGGATGTGAACGCCCTCGTTCATCTGTCTTGCATGCCCGCGTTGACTCGGCTCATCTTCACGCTGAATGCGACGGTGCCGGACCAGATCGCCCATTTCCATTCACCCATTTTCTTCTCACACCTGCACGAATTGAGATTATATTCCGGGTCCTTGGACTGGGTATCGCGGTTACTCTCCCAGACCCGACTCCCTGCCGTTATCGATTTTAGGGCCTTCATTGAAAGTCGTCCTTCCAAGTCCGAGGCCCACTCCTTCCTGACCAGCACCCAAACATCTTTTATCGGTCACACCATCCAGGAACTTCATTTGAAACAGGATTTTCCCGAAGATGCCACGTCTCTTGCAGACGACTCCAGGCCGGTGCTTGGCTTCGAAGGCTTGCAGCCGTTCATGGCATTCAGTGCTCTCCGTCATTTGGGCCTAGACATCGATTGGAACGTGAACCTGACGAGCAGCGAACTGCTGGTATTGGCATCGGCATGGCCCGAATTGCGAGGGCTCATGATAAACGACACGTGGGGTTGGAACATGCAGGCTGGAATCACGCCAAACGGACTGCTACACCTTCTGCAGACATGTCGGTCTCTGAGTCAGATCACACTCGCGATAGATACAAGGGGTTATACCCAATGCTGCCAATCGCCGGCAAGCCTCGGGCTGGTCTTCCCGCCCCTTTCCGTCAATGTTGTCGACTCGGTCATTGAACCAGAATCCCTGCTGGCCATCTCCACTTTCCTCGCCAATCTCACTCTTTACTCTGAACGTTTCCACTTCAGTGCTGGAGATCGTTGGGAGAAGAGAGGGGTGAAAGAGTCGGTACACAGGGACCTTTGGTATGATGCACGGAAACAGTCGTATCAAACGGTAGATAGGATTTACGATTCTTTTGGGTACCCTTCCGAGTCTGGTGACGTTTCCAGGCTGGTGGAGGTAAAGTCACTCATCCAAAACGCCCAGATCAGTGTAAATTAGTGCTGCACGCAATCACAACTTATGAGCGACAAGGGCTTAATATTTAACATCCAGGTTCAGCATTGATGATCACCATTGGATGTATACCGGGATCTCATGCACATGACCGGTATAGTCTGAGTCACTTGTCACGGATTGACAGCTGCTCATCAGCCTGAGCCCGACTCATTAAGCATTGGGCAAGTGTTCCGGTTTCTTTCGAGTGCCCAGACTCCACATTGCCTGCAATTTCAAAGCATTCATCTGTCTCCCCTCACGATGCATCATGCACTTCAGATACAAGAAATTCTTCTGAATATATTGGCTTGCTGTCCCCTGCTCAGCAGAGAGACATCTAGTTCTGATCTACCCACTCTGGCTAGAATGTGTCACGCATTCAAGGAACCAGTGCTGGATCTACTTTGGGAGTGGGGTATCCTTTGGGGTTACATGCATCGTGTTATATCCATGCATGCTTATCACAGTTGGCTTGACTGGGAATCTGTTGGGACATTCTTAAACCCTCCTACTTCCAACCACTCTTTCTGAATCTCTGCCATCTCTGGTTCTGTGTTGCCACTGCAATGGACACAATATGCCCTTTCCATCCCTTGTTTCCCTCGATATCATTTATGATGACATAGAAGAGTCAGATGTGCTGCAGGGTTCACTTGAGTCGTTTCACAAGTTCTCCCTGAATATCTTTTCGTTGAGCCCTGCTGTGGCTGTGATCACACGACATTCAGCAACTTTTTCTTCTGTTACATTTCTTGCTGGAAAAACCTCCAGAGTGTAGGGTATGGCCCCTTTGTCCAGGATGTGAACGATCCTGGACACCTATCCTGTATGCCTGCATTGACCCAACTCAGCATCACATTGAGCTTTGAAATTCTGGACCAGATCACCCGCTCTGATTCACCCCTTCTTTCTCTTTGACTTCTCTCTCTCTCTCTCTCTCTTTTCTGCAGGACTGTCTTCTCCCCTGACCGTTTCTCTCGCAACAGTCATGTGCCCCCACCCTTCCTTGAAGTTCTATGATTTTCCTATTAGGTAATCAGTAGCACTTAAATACCCAACCAGCCTGTACTTTTCCTTATTCTTGTTCTGCACAATTACAGCATCAGTCTTGCGATCCACAGCTTGTCTAAGTTGTGACCTAGTAGTTCCCTTCACCTTGAAACTTCTTTGAGGACACAGTGTCTCTTTGTGAGTACCTCCCTCAAAGTAAGTAAACCTTTGACCTTGATGCAAGTCTGTCGACTCGCATAACAAAAGAACAAGAATTCTCCTTCTGTCCCTTCTATTCAGGAGTAGGACCACCCCAGCTCACCCAAGATTTTTCCTTGATGCTCCAAAGGAGTTTTTCGAGCCTTCAAGGACCTGGAAGAAACTGGAACACCCCAGGACACCCAGAATCCCCTAGACCTAGCGACCACCCCCCAGAGACAATCCCCTGTTGAACCTAGCCACTCCCCTGAACTACCCACACCCCCATCCCCTGGAAAACAAGTAACAGCAGGAAAACCCTTCCTCAACCCAGCGCTCCAACCATCACCTAGGAAACACTCTCCCCTGGTGTTCTCAATACCCTCGACCAGTTTGTCTGGTACCCTAACAAACCTCCCCTTGTTCTCAATTGTCTCTGCTGCACCCCCTGCCTCCGCCCCATCAGCACCACCTGCTCCCCCTGGTCCTACCATTCCCCCTACCCCTGTAAACCCATTGACATTGCCTCCCCTTCCTCCACCACCCCCAGCCCCAGTCAACCCTCCAGTCCCCCCTACCAACCCGATGTCTACCACCACCAGAACCACTGAACTAAAAGTGGCACTTCCCATTGACTTCTCAGGAGACCCAGAGGATGCCATCTGATGGATGAAAGTGATAAAAGCCTACTTCACC
>JBBPMA010000605.1:0-19227 GCA_038090075.1 Xanthoconium purpureum | reverse complement strand
CACCACCACCTCGTCCTTGTCGCGTCGACGATGACGTCGTGGCGATCGTGTCATCACGATCACTACGTTGTCATCGTCGTTGCACCATCCTCGTATTGCCCTCGTCGCGTCATGTTGTCGACAGTGGTGTGGTGCTCGCGCCATTGCGATCGCTTGTTGTCATCCTGGTTGTTGTCACGTTACCCTCCGCCTCCGCCTCATCGCGTCCTCCTCGTCCTTGTACTCCTTATCGTCGCGTCGTTCAACGCCAGATGACGGTGGGGAGGTGGGACAGCGCTCAACTGGACACAGTGGGGCTACAGGACTAGCGGTGGGAGTGGAATGGACACGGTTGAGGCAGAAGACGAGCGGTGGGGCCCGAATCTGCCCGAATCAGCATGGCTGAGGCGTGTGAAGCTTTGAAGAGCGATGGGACGCAAATTGACATGGCTGAGGGGGGAGACGAGCAGTCGAGCCTGAATGAACACGGTTGAGGAAGAGGCGGGGGTCGGGCTCGAATGGATATGGTGGAGGACGAGCGGTCGGGCTGGAACCGACACGATGGAGGAGGGAGGCGGGTGGTGGACTCAAATCGACATGGTTGAGGCGGGAGACGAGCCAGAGTGTCCTCTGGGTAATTGTGGGGGTGTGGGACAGAGATGCGGTCGTACCTAAACGAACCTCACGCTTCAAGTTGTTATCGAAAACAGCAATCTACGCGATCGATCACTATACGTAGAGCTACACTATGTCGTCAGTAAAGAAAAAGGGACCAGACTGCCCCAACTGCCCTCTAAAGCAAGGAAGAAAAAATAATGTAATGTACGTGCAAGGAATTAAAAGACAGTGTAAAGTCAAATGCAATGTCCATGAAACCGATGAACAGGTATAGCTACAAAATCACGCACAGTCGTACAGAATATGCGGGTCGTCAGTTGGGCGCATGTAAAGTCTATGAGCAGGCCATGCGTGGAGAGAGAACACCGTGTCAAAGTCGTCAGTGAAGGTAGTTCATCGCGCTGTCGTTGTCGAGGTATTCTGACATACTCCACACCCAGCAGCCTTGATCGCGGTGCTTTGGATAGAACACTGCTCGAGCGACACAGGGGGACATGTAATACTACCACCAAGCCCCGTGTTCCCATTGAGTTCCAGCACCTACAGAGTGTTCGGGAATGTAGGCACAGTGCCGGTGAGGTTGTTAGAACCCAGCAATAGCTGGGTGAAGCCCTTGAAGGATGACATGGTGATTGGGATCGAACCCATCAGCGAGGTAGACGTAAGGTCGAGGGTGTGTAGAGATGCGGCGAGCGACGAAGATGCTGCGAGTGTCGCGAGCGGAGAAGGTGATAACGGTTGCGAGTTGACCAGCCTATATGACAGCAAGTCAAAAGGGCAACCGGCGCAAACAACCTGCCACTTACAGATCTTACAAACCCGTGAGACTGGTCAAACTGCTTGGAAGCGCAGTACCCATCCGCGAATTGCGGACCAGCGCGAGGGTAGAGGGGCGCATAAGGTCAGGCGATGCGAAGAACGAGTTTGGTAACGCAGTGATGGACGTAGCTTCGAGGTGAAGGATCGTCAGAGACGTCAAGTTGATGAATGAACTCGGCAACGAGCCAGCTACCATGAAAAGATCGGGAATATGACAGATTAGTTAGAACAAAACCTTACCAGATATCTCGCTCCCTCCGATAACTTCGAGGATCTGTAGCGTGGCTGGGACTCCGGAGTAAGTAAGTTGTCTAAACAACCGCGATGAGTGAGGTCCTTTGCATCGTCAGAATCACTTACAATGATACAACACGCCCCGAGCCATCACAGCTAACACATGCCCAAGTGCAGAAATTGACGTTTCGAGCCCAACTACCGTTTCCGAGCGTTCCTTGCCCTTGTGCGTTCGCGGTCTCGTAGATGGCGCGAAGACCACAGAACTGGACAGCATTATTGATCGCCTGAGTATTCTGGGAATTTACTGAACTAGATGTATAAGACGGAGGCACAGCCTGGAGAGCTGGAAGACATGTCGAGCATGGATAGCTTTGAGGTGAAGAAGGTGCATTAAGTGTGTATTGAGAAAGACATTGCTGGGCATCCACAGAAAGGGCGTAAGCAATCGAAGTCGTTGTCGTAGGCGGTGAAAGCGAGAGGACGCGGGTGTTCAAAAAGGCAACGTTCCCGATCAAGAAAAGGAGGATAATGATGAGCAGGATGAGGCACCGCGACCGGCGCTGTTGCTTCCTCACGCGAGCTTCGTGTTTGGGGTCGTGTAACTGACAAGGACAGCGGCGCTTGTCGATGTGAAGTGGCGGCCATTGAGAAAGACGCGGATCCTGCACGGGGAGATCCGGGCCACTGGCGTTGAGTGTCCGAAGGTCAAAAAAGAGCTTGGTGAATCTGTCCCGCAAGCTATACGATGTCCGAGTCGGCGATGTGCTAGCCTCGACGTCCTTGGAAGGAGGGGGAGGCTTCGAGCGCTTTGAACTCTTGGAGCGCTTTGAGTTGCTTCGGAGGATACCGAATGACCTGTAAATGCACGACCGAGATACGTACGAGGGCGATGATGATGGCGATAAAGGAACGCGAAAACCGGGAGATCATGGTCTGGGTAATTGCTATGGGAGTGTGGGTTGAGATGAGGTCGTACCTAAATGGACCTCACGGGAAAGGCCGACAGTGTATGAAGAGAAAATCGTTAGTATGTCCAGATCGTCAGTGGAAGCAGTCCATCGTCACGGCACTAGCAGGCATTCTGACACACACCGCACCCAACAACCTTGGTCATCAATCACCAATATCGATCACCGGTGGCCGTGCCTTGCATCGAACGGCGCAGGGGACACTTCGCACTGCCGTCGAGTTGCAGCACCTGCAGAGTGCTCAGCAATGGTATTGCCGGATTTAGGCACTTGCCACAATGTTACAAAAAGTCCGTGAGTGGCGCAATTTCGTTGTAACCATCCAACCATCATGTCATCAAGCTCCCGAGATATTTCCATCCCCAGGTCGTTTATGGTACTTGACATTCATGCTCTTGAGGAATCATCAACATCGATCAATAAGAATGAAACGTTGAGCATAAGGATTCATCTCAGCACGTGCGTACATCATAATGACAACAGAGAACGATAAAACATCCTATGCGAGAACCGTATGTTGGACCGTGTCGCTACTCCCCATCTGCATTATCCATGTTCTCTATAGCGACACCTAGAGAACAACTGATGGTGAGGGAATCTTCTTGACGCACAGCAACAAACACTAACCATAACACTTCAGCGATGTGGTATGCATCGCTAATCCTTCGGGTCGTGTGTACGATTTGTCGCAATCGAAACACCTGAAGCGGACACCCAGATGGGTCGACTTAATGTGCCTCGGGATATTCATCCACTGCAAGGTGCTGGAGCACCCCACCCACGGACACTGAATAATTTGCCGCTGCGGGTGCTGATGGCCATGCATACGAAGGTGTGATCTGATGGACCTGGTTGAACCGCTCAGCGATAAAGTGCAATTCAGACCCCCAGCGAGTCCACAGGTGGGTGCCAGCACGTCATGTGAGGCATCGCGTCCGTGAAACGATTCATTCACGTTGCCTGACGCGAGGGATCAACACAATGCCATTTGGGAAGGGCCGTCCTCACCGCTTGCGATAGGTCCTCCAATAAATGGGGGGGACCAAGTAATGTTAGGCCCCTCGGTGAGAGTCATAACATAGGTTTGTGAAGGGTTTGCCTGGTCTCTGGCGCCGACGGAGATGTCCGGAAACGCGATGGGAATGCCAGTGAAATCTATGTTCAGTGGTGTATCAAGGCTAGGAAGTTCCTTCATGTTAATGGACGGTTCAAGACGACTCCAGCTCAACGCTCATTTTTATTCTTTATATATATTCGAGATATATCTCGGCATAAACAGAGCACAATTAGGGAGCAGACAGAAACCTATAGAATGCAATCTCCTGGCTCAAACGACGTCTCATCACGTACTATGCCGCACCACGCATTGGAAATATAGACAGGGTTTGATCGCTGGTAGTTGTGCCCCATTAGAAACTGCCAGGACCCGAGTCAAAGTTACATCACTCACGATTCAGTGTACCACAGAACCACGTGTCTCTTCAACCACCTGGTCACTCATGGGTTCAAGAGTCATGACGCTGTCTCGCATACACCCTCTAGCGTAGGTTCGAGCATTTGTAGGCGATTTGAATAAGGCTTTCAGATGGTGGTGTCTCTATCGATGTTTTCGAAGCCAGATGCATCAGTCCTGAGGCGTCGGGGCGGGAACGGCCACTCCCCTGTTTGAGGCCATCTAGATTCTGCGGCGAACAATCTCGTTGACGTAATTCGGCGCCTTTAACATGTGCAAACCTGACGGCAAGCGAGGTCGGGATGTGGTTGTGTGAAAAAATACATTCGTGCATAAGGCGTTGGATGGATCGTCGAGGCTCCAAAACAGGCGCTTACATGTTTGTTTTCTCGGTTATCCTAACTTAAGTGGAAGTGAAACGTCGTAGGTTTCCAGGAGGAGAGGCAACGAAACAGACCAGGTTTAACAAAATGAGCAGACCTTAAAGTAAATAGCATTCGGGTCCGATGATCGACCTTCCGATACGCGCACTAGACTGTAAAACGACTCGCTGGATCCCAGTAGAGATGTGGCCGTGTGAGCCAGCAGCTACAGCAACGCCCGCGGACGGCGGGGAGAATCCGAATGAGTTTCACTGTATGTTGCCTGGTGGCCTTTCCCATGCAATCGTATTGGTCAGCCTAGCACAAGTGCATGGCGCAAATTACCAAAAGAACATTCCGTGGAGCTTAGAAGGCTCTTGAATGAACTCGAGTTTCCACGTTCCAGTTGGGAGGCTGTCGACGGCACTGCCAATGATTCCCACTTGAAGCGCTCATCCCCTTGAAGGGGTGGATACTGGAGCGTACCTACCGGGATTGCCCTCCCCCATGAAATACCATAGAACTCTCTACATAGACACCTCACTACGAGAAGTTGACCAACGCTACACCCACCTAATAGGGCATAAGTGACTTGACTGCTCAGAGTGGCTGCAGCCCCAGGCCGATCCTTCACTGTCTATCGGCCCGAGTCAGACCCTCAGAACCACACCTTCGGATCCGGCAAAAGTCACACATCCTGCTCCATGTATGACACACGAATATAAGTGTGTTGGGGGTTCAGGTTCGCCTCCAGCGCGGTAGGGAGACGGGGACACGCCTCAAGGTGTTCTGACCACCCTGTCATATCTTTGCAAGGCTGTCGTTTGGATTCAATGACACTCACACCAATGCATCTACATACCTAGCCAAGCTGAAAGACTCGAAATAGCCCCCATTTAGAAAGGTTCCAGTCGTCCATCAGGTAATTCCATTCAATCGGTGCTCAGGAATCAATACAAAAGAGTTGTCAAAACGTTACGGAGTTTCACCCGCTCAACAGATATGATGGAACGCACACGAGGTCTCAGATGCACAGCTTCCAGCCAGGGAATGCCCGCGAAGAACAGCGGCGAGAGCTCAGTTAGAACCTCAAGAAGCGGAAGGCCGCAGGACCTGACCTGCAGATGTACTCAGAGCAAGGATCATAAGGAACGTGAAAACCGAGAGATCATGGTCTGGGTAATTATGGAGGTGGAACAGAGATGCGGTCGTACCTAAACGAACCTCACACTTCAAGTTGTTATCGAAAACAGCAATCTACGTGATTGATCATTGTATGTAGAGCTACACTATGTCGTCAATAAAGAAAAAGGGACCAGACTGCCCAGCTGCCCTCTAAAGCAAGAAAGAAAATGTAATGTAATGTACGCGTAAGGAATTAAAAGACAGCGTAAAGTGAAATGCAATGTCCACGAGACCGATGAACAGGTATCGCTACAAGACCATGCACAGTCGTACAGGATATGCGGGTCGTCAGTCGGGTCCATTTAAAGCAGGCCATGCGTAGAGAGAGAATATCGTGTCAAAGTCGTTAATGAAGGTAGCTCATCGCGCTGTCGTTGTCGTGGCATTCTGACATATTCCGCACCCATCAGCCTTGATCGCGGTCCCTTGGATAGAGCACTGCTCGAGCGGCGCAGGGGGACATGTAATACTACCACCAAGCCCCGCGTTCCCATTGAGTTCCAGCACCTGCAGAGTGTTCGGGAATGTAGGCACGGTACCGGTGAGGTTGTTGGAACCCAGCAATAGCTGGGTGAGGCCTTTGAAGGATGACGTGGTGGTCGGGATCGAACCCATCAGTGAGGTAGACGTAAGGTCGAGGGTGTGCAGAGACGCGGCGATCGACGAAGATGCTGTGAGTGTCGCGAGCAGAGAAGGTGATAATGGTTGCGAATTGATGAGCCTATATGACAGCAAGTCAAAGGGGCAACCGGCGCAAACAACCTGCCACTTACAAATTTTGCAAACCCGTGAGACTGGTCAAACTGCTTGGAAGCGCAGTACCCATCTGCGAATTGCGGACCAGCGCTAGGGTAGAGAGGCGCGTAAGGCCAGGCGATGCGAAGAGCGAGTTTGGTAGCGCAGTGATGGACGTGGCTTCGAGGTGAAGGGTCGTCAGAGACGTCAAGTTGGTAAATGAACTCGGCAACGGGCCAGCTACCATGAAAAGATTGAGAATATGACAAATTGATCAGAACAGAACCTTACCAGGTATCTCGCTCCCTCCGATGACTTCGAGGATCTGTAGCGTGGTCAAACTGCCAATCTCATTGGGTAGCGTGGCTGGGACTCCGGGGTAAGTAAGTTGTCTAAACAACTACAATGAGTGAGGTCCTCTGCATCGTCAGAATCACTTACAATGATACGACATGCGCCGAGGCATCACAGTTGACACCTGCCCAAGTGCAGAAATTGACATTTCGAGCCCAACTACCGTTTCCAAGCGTTCCTTGCCCTTGTGCGTTCGCGGTCTCGTAGATGGCGCGAAGACCACAGAACTGAACGGCATTATTGATCGCCTGAGCATTCTGGGAATTTACTGAACTAGATGTATAAGACGAAGGCACAGCCTGGAGAGCTGAAAGACACATCGAGCATGGATAGCTTTGAGGTGAAGAAGGTGCATTAAGTATGTATTGAGAAAGACATTGCTGAGCATCCGCAGAAAGGGCGTAAGCAGTCGAAGTCGTTGTCATAGGCGGTGAAAGCGAGAGGACGCGGATGTTCAAAAAGGCAACGTTCCCGATCAAGAAGAGGAGGACAATGATGATCAGGATGAGGAGGCACCGCGACCGGCGCTGTTGCTTCTTCACGCGAGCTTCGTGTTTGGGGTCGTGTAACTGACAAGGACAGCGGCGCTTGTCGATGTGAAGTGGCGGCCATTGAGAAAGACGTGGATCCTGCACGGGGAGATCCGGGCCACTGGCGTTGAGTGTCCGAAGGTCAAAAAAGAGCTTGGTGAATCTGTCCCGCAAGCTAGGCGATGTCCGAGTCGGCGATGTGCCAGCCTCGACGTCCTTGAAGGGAGGGGGAGGCCTTGAGCGCTTTGAACTCTTGGAGTGCCTCGAGTTGCTTCGGCCAAACGAGAAACGCGATGAAGGTGCTATCGTTGATGTCGGAGAGAACTTGGAAGTCTCGACCCGGTCGTCGAGGTGGTTTGGGGGAAGGTTGAGAGAAAGATGTTCACGAAATTTTGAGCTCATCGTCAAGGGCAGTGAGGGCGTCACGGAAAGGAACGGGCAGGGAAACGAGGGGTCGTTAGTCAAGTTATAGAAGCGGAGAAAGGTCACTGCGCAGAACAATGGCCATTCATGCACACAATAGGTAAACCCAAATGTAGTAATCAATGTTTGGACTTGTTTGAACAAGGTTAGGGGCTCTTCCGGGAAGAGGAGTTGAGCTTCCGGAACCAAGCATGCTACTCCGTGAATTTTCTACGCCGTTGAAAGTACTGCCGGAATGATAGACTTTGGCGTCTTCTGATCAGCCGTAAGCTTTTGTATGCATCTCTGAATCTGATATTGACGATTCATGCCTTGCCATCAGGTATTTCACACACAAAATGATAATTCTATGCATGGATAAAAGTCGTTTGTCATCACTGGAAATGTCTAGTTGTTGATTCGCCACTTACTTAATGGTTGATCTGCCACGCAGCGGGAATGATCACCGTGCAAAGGTAAGCATCCGTTGGTAACGGAAGAGAATCCCCCGACGCCTCAAAATTTACATATCATCGAGTGCTATGAAGAATCGGGAATAAACAACACCGTGTGTACATACACCATAATGAAACGGACGGCCGAAAAAAATCGTCTGATCCGAATGTCATGTGGCGTGTTGATCTGCATCTACTCCCTCAGGTCCGGATGTCTTACGGTGCCATCTAAAGGAAATTTGGTTGGTTAATGCAGTTTTCTCAGTGCCGAACAGATGCTGACTGTGACACTTTAGCGATGCGGTATGCATCGCTAACGCTCCGGATCGTGTATACGCTTTGTTGCAATTGGAACATCTAAATCGGATATCCAGGTGTATAGACTGGATGTGCCTGCGGATATTCGTCCACTGCAATGTAGCTGAGCAGCCCACCCACGGGCATTGGACCGCCTGTCGCTGTGAGTGCAAGTGACCATGCATGCGAAGGTGCAGTCTGATGGACTTCGCTGAACCATCCAGGGGAACAGCGCAGTGTAAACCACCTGCGAGTCCACAGGTGGATGCCGTCACAGAAGGAAAGTTTATTGTAGCCGCTCCGAACGCGGGCGCATTCTGCAAGGTACTGTGTTCATGATACAAGTCATACAGGTTGTCTGACGAGAGAATCAGTAAGACATCATTGACGAACTCCAGACCTTACTGGTTGCAACAAGTCGTCCGACATATGAGGGGTTGGGCCAGTCAATATGAGACCCCCCAGTGGGGATCACTGCGCAGGTTTGCAAGGGATCTGCCTGGCTCCCGGTGGAGATGAGACTAAAGGCGTGAGTGTCTAGCATGGGAGTTGTGTTCAGTGGTGCAGTGAAGGTAGGTTTGTACATGTCGGCTGAGCGTTCAGGACTTTGCACTGAGTGCTTATATATATAGCCGTGGTGTCTCAAGTTGTTATCTCCGAGTCGCTCCTCCACGCGTTCCTCGGTAATCATGCCATCCATTCCACTCGGGGTGGTTTATCTCTTCATTTCGTGGTTTTAAGAGTGCAGGCCAACTATTCAAGTTGCCAGGTTCCAGCCGAGGTTTGAGGGAGTTATGTGGCCAAGCATAGTGATGAGCTTGCCGAGTAACGATGTACCCGCTGCGTTATTCCGAGGCCACACACGGCTGGGCTTGTCAATGGTTGAATCCTTAGAATGCCGTTACATCGCTTCTAGGGCGCCCAGACAGGTTGGTAACTTCTCATCCGCGAAACAGTTGATATATTACTTTATCTGATCTACTGTTGGTCCAGACGAATTGACCTCGTCGCAGGGTCATACACACGTCTGAGCGCCCCATCTCTCTGGCAGTTAACTGGCTACTTCGTGCGCCGCGTTTTGAGCCGAGGACTTGAGGCTAATATCATCACCAGGACATTAGGCTACTGCGCTTCATCATGACGGGCGCCACGCAGCTTGCCAGTTCTGCTATCTGTAGATCACTTGGCGGGATCCAAATTCGGCGCTCAGACTCGCCCTCATTGATTACGCCGCGGGTGTGACGCTGTCAGACTCAGACGCATGATGGACGAAACACAGCACCAACGTGCCAACTTATCGCCGTCCCTCACCGGTGTCGGTAATGAGCACTTAAATAACTGGTGTCAAATTTCCGTAATGATTCTCAACCATGAGGCCGAACTACCTGGAGGGTACTCCCGAAATATTCGTGCGGTGGTGGCTTGGCGCCCGTCACATTATACAGAGCACTTCCTTTTAGATGTTCCAACATTAACCCCATTCATCTGGTTTGTGTAATTGGAGTTGAAATTTCCAGATAAGTGCGGGTAAGACCGAGGATTTCATGGTCGCATGTAGGCTGGTAACCGCATGCATCTGTGATATTATAGGACTCGCCTCATCATGGATAGATTGTACATGTCCAGGCATACCACCGCGGCCTGAACATGGTCTTTTCCAATTTTGTCGCTCAGTTATCGCCGGGTATGCACCTAATGTCTACCGATCGCTGCTCCAAGCCTGTCCATCTCGTCTGATTGGAGCTAAGTACTAGGAATCTGGCGGATTTAGCTTCGTAGAAGCGCAGATTGTGATCTGGTCGCTGGTGATTCTTGGGATTCCCGAGATGACAATCCAGAAAAACATCCACATATGTAACATTCATGTTCTTTGTTACGACAAGGCCATCGCGTCCGCCTCTCCGGACCCCTTTTTATGCCGTCGTCTCCGTTTCTTTTTCGGTGCGTCGTCCTCCACACCTTTCTCAGCCACACCAGGCAGAGGCGCACGAGGATGTGAAATGACGTCGGAATCACGTTTCCGCTTTTGTGACTTGCCTTCTTCAACCTCGGGCCGAACAACGTTACCATTGCTGGTACCTTCCTCTTCGTCTTTTTCGCTCTGCATCGCTTTTAGCTTCGCCCGCTCTTTCTTACCCATTCGTTTCTTCTTCTCCCCCTGTGCTTCCGTGCCTCTATTTTTCGCATTGGTAACGAGTGACCAAGAACCCTCGTAGTGGGAACCCGCACGGGAATGCAGATTTTCGCGGAATTCCTTTAAGCGTTCAACCCGCTTAGGGTCCCAGTTCTTCTTCGCCTTGCCGCCTGGAGCGATGAGAGTCAAAAAGCGCAGAGATCATCAAGTGTACACCAACCTCTATCGACACGATAGGGCGCTAGCTTTTTTAGCCCGACATAGGAATTCAGTTCCGTGTCCGTCGCAAGCAAGATTTCCGCGGGCGCAAGGCCATAATTTTCGGAAGCCACAGAAGTATAATAAAACCGAGTAGGCATGTGAGAGGTCTGCAAGATTGACATGTGAGCACGATCCTGGCTGCAAGTCGAACAGACTCACTATCCCGCTGAACCCAAGTCTGTTCACCACTTCGTCCATGTACGCGTCCACCTTGCGTTTTCGTTCTTCTTCGGTCCCTCTCCACTCCTCCCCCTCGCCATCCCAATCTCCCCCCGCGTCCAAGTCTGCGTCCATCTCGTCCACATCTACTCCGATGTCTTCATCAGCTTTCTTGTTTTTCTTTTTTTCTTTTTTCCGCTGCTTCTTCAGTTCTGCTTTAGATTTGGTATTCTCAGGTGGGTCAATATCGTCAATGTTGATATCGTCGTCCCAGGCTGGTTTCTTAGCATTGTCGTCGTCAGCTATACGTGCATCAGTCGAGTAAACATGACTGATGATGGTCGGCTTTACCGATGTCATCACCGCCATAAAGTTCTGCCATCTGCGCATCGTGCTTCGAGGGGTCCCAATCGGCGTCTAGATCGAGGTGGGCGAGAGCTGTACAACGTCGGGATGAATGTAGTCAGTAATCAGTAAGCGGAGAAGCGAAGAAGCGAAATGAACACATCTTCGAAATTAGAGATTTTACCTTCGTCATCGATACCGCCCAATCCACCCTCAGAGCTGACCATTTCGAGTTTTCTCCGCAGTTCGTTGGCTTTTAGCGCCTTTAAACGACCTAGCTCTTCCTTTCGTTGTTGCTTTTTTGATTTCTTCTTGTTGGAGATATCTTCCTCGACCAGCAAGGCATCATTGTTCGGGTCTTCCACAGTGACTGCAGCCTCCACCAATGCGCGCTCTTTTCTGATCTCTTGCCTGCGCGCTTCGAGGAGTGCCTGTTTCTCTGCTTCCTGTCGCTCTTTCTTCCGAGCACGGGCGTCTTTTCGAATAGTAGACTCCCGCCGAGCGGACGGGAGGTTACGAGGAAAGGTTGCAATAAGCGCACCTGCTCTATATACTCATCGTAAGCGGGTGTTTGAAAGACGATGGCCCCGCGGTGAAGCTGTAGACAGCGTGAATACTTACGGTTCCTCATATCTAAAGTTGTATGACGTCTCAAACGCATCCGCAAGGTCGTCAAATGAGTCCTCATCCGAAAGCATCGTTCCTTTGGCTTCTCTTTCGTCGCCGTCCGGATTTTGGTCTATATCCGAATCAGCTCTCGACTTGTTTGACTTCCGTTTGGACTTCTTGGACGAAGATTCGACGATTTCGTTATACGTGGGGACACGTTGGCTTGAACGATCTATCCACCCTCGGTTGAAGATATACCTACACGAAACGTTAATCGTCCTATCAACACGCAGAAGACATAGAAACGCCTACTTCATCAAGAACTCTTGATCAGCCTCTTCCTTGGACTTCTTGTCGCGCTCCTTATCTTTCTTGCCTTGTACCTCGTCCTTTCCCTGATGGCTTTCTTTTTCCTTCTGCCGTTCTTTTTTGCCTTTCTTCTTCTTTTTACCCTCAGATTTCTTGTCGCCATCTCCTACGATGTCGACGACCTTGGAAGCACCAATCGCTTCGTGTGTATCCACATTCACAAGGTTATGGAGGTCTTCGCCGACTTCTCGCTCCAAAAACGCTTTGTATTCTTCCTCTTCCAACTCAACCTCGTCCTGCGAGCGCGAGCGCGGAACAAGCAATTCATCATCATCTCCTAATATCCATGGCCACACAAGCCAAGTAATTTGAGTCAACGGCCGGTCATACATGCATTTGAAGTAGAATACCTTGAGCATCGGAGTCAATTACGCCATGAAACGCGGCGCGGGTTTCTGAGCGAAGGAGTGCTTGTTCCTCAGTGTGCGTCAGGGGGCGTGGACTTGGTGAACGTGAGTGCGAATCGGCGTCGGCAAGTGCGGATGCAAGCGCAGCTTCCCTGATTGTCAACGGTTTCGACTGGTTTCATAGGCGCATGTCAGTATGGGGGAGACGTCGAGTTTGGATCACGCACACCTTTTCCTTTGTCCTTGGTCGCGTAACGGGTGCCTTGTCTTGCGTTCGCGTATGCTCCTCTGTATAAATGCATGAGTACTTGCCCCGTGGGCGGTCCAAAGCGACACATCCCGCGCCGCTCCCCGTCAGAAATTAAACGCACCTTCAAACACCCGTCTCCCGCCTTCATAGATGGCCGGATCTTTCTTCCTTATCCGTGCGAGCGTACGAAGGATTGCCGCATCCACCGCCGGCGTGAGTTCTTCTCCATCCGAGTCTTCCTCCGTGTCTTCGGAATCTTCTGAATCGGTGTCGGAAGAGCTTGACTCTGAATAGTCAGACCCATATTTCTCCTTCACTGCACCACGGAATGATGTATGTCAAGTCGATTCGCACACTCAAGCAATAGACGGGACGTACGCTTCGTGAGTTCTTCTCTCTCCTTCCTGTACTGAAAGGCTTTCGCAAAATGTTCATTGACGGTGATAGTGTGCAAATCGTTTGTTTCTGAATCGGAATCCGAAAGCATGATGGATATGAAAACCACAATGAATAGTCACAAAAAGAACTGGTGTATGGGGCGGTTATTTGTAATTGTTATGATCAGAAGCCTTTGCCAAGTTTGGAACGCCTCATCGCTGGCAGTGCGGATTTCGTATGGAGTGTGAAAGCAGAGCCGATGCAGACACGTGGAACTATTTTTTTCTGCGGGGCCACCACCCGTACATTTCTGGGATCGCAATGAGCTGTTTGTACTTGTTAGGATCACAAGCCTCAGGCGTAATTCTTACGTAATACATGTCTCCTATTCCTGGGTTTGGCTTGGCACTGACTTCCAACACGCCTGCTTGGCAGAGACAGTCAGAACGTCTCACGTAAGTCGGCACGCGCGTTCCTGACACGCCGGCAACAGTACACGGACGCAATCGGTTCATGTCCTCTTCCAAGACTTTTCAGGAAGCCGAGGTTGGTCAGCCCTAATCGATAATCTGTCGTTGATCATCGACATCCGTCACAAATTTAGTCCATCTACGCGCGCGCGATAAAATTGGAGTTTGCCGCACAGTTCTCCTCTGCCTTCGACCTTTATCTCGAGGCGACAGACGCCTTTCTCCGCCTTTCACGCTCCACCGCAGCCACTCCCACATTCCAGGCGCTGTGCAGGGCAAACGCAGAAAAGGCCATCCAGCGCGCTGAAAAGATCGAAAAAGCCGGCAAGACATCCAACGTCATTACAGCACCCGTTAATCCCTTCAGAGCAGGTGAGGTCGCCGTGAGGTGTCCGCACGTAATCGCTTATCACGGTGCAGATCACCAAACGTACGTCCTTCGCAAGTCGTCGACAGTCAACGACATCCATTATCCACTCTGGGACGAACCTGTCTCCTTGCCATCCAATCCAGAAACGTATTACTGGCGCGTGTTCTTGGCAGATAACGCCGCATATTGCTTACTGTTCAGATGACAGCGACCCGAATGGTCAGCCAAGCATCTCGCTGGCCAAGACCACCGGCGCCACAGCCATCACGTGGAGAAGACCCTCGCGCGACCTCCAACAACTCTCTTTGACCTTGACGCCCGCTGACATAGATCAGAACCTCATCAATGACTGTTCGTTTTGTGCTTCTGTAGCCGTTTGCATCCAGCACAACCAGAGATTCAGTTCCAAGGTATGTTTCCCCCCTTGGCGACGTATTCGACCGTTGTCACCATCGAGATCGGTGTTTATGCGGAGTCTATACGGTTGCTCCTGCCTGCTGCACCCCTCAGGGTGGCGCGTATACTGACCCTGTTTCTATTTTCTATTTTCAAAGCTGCTGGCTTCATCTTTACTCCCCGGAAATCAACTGGGCAGATATGATCTCAAAGTGTATCTGAACGGTCATCGCAGACGAGTATGTAGAGCATCTCTAAAACAAGGGAACTTGTCGGTGACACCACGTTCAAATCTGCTATGGCACGCTACAGATATGTAAGTGTCGTTGAATCGCCCATGAATACGGGGTTTTGATGGTCTTGTATTACATTTGTCCATTCCGTTATCGGGCTTGGCTATTGGGGCGCACAATACTTTGCTCTTCCGTACCGTTTCTTGTCAAACCGTCTACTTCACGATCGCATGGTCGACAATGGAAGCTATCGATGATTTACTCCCTTTTTACGAATCCGGGCGACCGGTAGGAATTTCGTCAGGACTTAAAGCGGTTGCATGGCCAACTCTAATTGAGAAATCTGTATGTCACCATCACGTTCATGTGACAGTAATACTGACGTTACTACACCAGTACATGAAGCTCATGGGAGGATACGATTTTCCTGGCTCGTAAGTGACGTGAGGTTTTTCCCATCTCATTACTGAACGTCTCGCGTGCCACGCGTATGTTGGACGACAGTAATTCATCCATCGATCTACGGTACGTGTATTGCTGGTCCCTTTACGCTTGTGCTCTCCGGAATCTCATATCATCTGTTCTAGTGTGTTAACTGGATGGATACCTGAACATGTTGAGCTACAAAGGTACAACTCCTAACCATCCGAGATTCTCAGACGAATTTGCTGGTGGTTCTCAACTGGCTGTTTTGCATATTTTGTCCGCGTGCATATCCTTTTGATACTGATATTGGATCCGCAGTACCTCATTCGAAAGGGAGAGAACATGGGAAAGAATAACAAACGGCTTTCGGAAGGGTGGGTGCATGACCTTTGCTCGCGGCAAACTTCCTCTGACCTTGATATAGGCCACTGCGTGCTCACTGTAGGCACGGATGCAAAGACAATACTAAAGATCAAAGGGGTGAAGTTGTTACCTTCGCACGCTTATGCCGTCGTTGGTGAGTTAAGCGAGGTTATTTCGGGCTTGACTGTATTATCTCCAGAATAACATGCTCACGAAGTGTTAAACCCAGATATCCAAGAAACTAAGAACGAACGGTGGTTGACATTGATCGATTCGAGGGTTCCTGCGGGCGACCCGCCTGTTGCACACATGACGGGTTCCAGTTCGAGTAACCCACGTGAGCATCGTCATAAATTTCCATGATACATGACGGGAGTACCTTTCTGCTAGGCATGCTCGATATGCGGTGGGATGATATATGCGCGACATTCGAGGGTATATATGCATCTTGGGATCCGGCCGTCCTCCCGTATGGCGCCACCCTCCATGAGTAAGCTTCGTTTGACAATGCATCACCTGATGATGAGGCGAAATAATACTCACACATTGTATTCCAGTGTGTGGAAATCAGCTAACGCGAACGATAAAGTGCAAGGTACCCCTTTTCCTCCGTCTTTTTGCGTACGTTCAACTGAAGGAACGTTGTAGCACCCGTGCGCCGCCTGCAGCTGCTCTTTGAGTGCCAGAATTTCCAAGATGGAAGTGGTGACTCGCTAGATATGAGCAAAGATATCTGGGTCCTTTTAACCCGACATCTCTGCGATACTCGTAGGGGATCCGAGTACATCTCGCTGACTGTACGGCACGAAGACGAGGACGATTGGAGAGATGTATGGTTGAAAACAGGGGCTACAACGGTGAAGGTAAATTGGTTCCTGACTTCATATTGGGATCGCCAACCTGGTTGATTCTTCTGCAGGGAACGTACACTACTTCACCGCATGTGCTGGTTAGGACAAAGGCAGGAAAGGGATTTCCGATCTCGTCACATACGCCCTCATCGGCTTCACCGGCATCCACCAAGATATCAGGTGCTCTCTCCATTGTAGCTAGCTACGACGGCGCATTCGATGACGTCTTCTTCACCGTGAACGTGTTCTGCGGTGCACATGTCAAAGTTTGGTGGGACGAAGACGCAGGAGTTGGAGATTCAGTTAGTTCCGGACTTAGTGGAGGATTCAGTCTCAAAGTACATCTCGTCGCTGGCGCGTGACGTGACGTTGTGTAGAAGGCTGATGTGTTAACAGGTTGACGGCACGTTGACAACCAAGAATGCGGGTGGGAATCATACGCATCCAACGTACATGCTCAACCCGCAATGGCACCTTCGTATCCATGACGATAATGCTGGCGCGGGTGGGAGAGGTGCGCTTGCGTCCATTGGGAAGGCGTCGCCTCCGAGGGGGTTTCCCGGGAGTTCCAAGACAGCAAGCGAGGGCAGGAGGAGCAAGTCGGGACAAAAGTCCGTCGTGGTAGTGAGCGCCCAGGGCCCCAGAGAAGTGCCGCTGAACGTGACCGTTGTCTGGTCTTCCGGCGAGCGGATCGTCGAGTGCGTACAGGCGCCCTTGTGTTTGCGTTTCTTCTTTGGATACTGACGTTGCTGTAGGTTAGCAGAAAAGGAAGTGGTGACTTCCTCTAGGGCATATACGTATGGTCGAGCGAGAGCTGCGACAGACATGGCACGTAGGTCCCGAGGATATCTTGTTCTACGTTGTGGAGGCTGAATAGTACTGCAAAGCGGGCGACTACACTGTGATCTTGTCCGCGTTTGAGCCACAGATCCATCTCGGGCAGTTCACCCTCAGCGTCGAGAGTGCGCGGCGGTTCGACCTCACGCAGATCCCGCAGGAAGGGGCAGCAATGTATACGAGGGTTTCCAAGGGAGAGTGGTAAGTGTTGATAACATTCATCGGTGACTTGGACGACCATGATCACGCTACTCGACAAGGGACGAACATACTGCCGTCGGAGGACCAAGTCATGGACGGTATCATTTGAATCCTATCTACGAGGTCCAGCTCCCGTCGAGTGCACAACTCGGGTGTGTTGTCATGACAATCTATTCTCCGCTCCACGACCGACATACCCATTTATCGTAGTGCTCGCCTACACCTCACTTCGGCTGCACCTACAGCTGCGCTCAAACTCTCCCTCTTTCCTGCATCGTCCTCTGTGTCCGAGACGCCCACTCTGGACCGGCCTCTGGCTTCTTCAGGTCCTTATAGCGACGCTTTGTCTGGAGTATGCATTCCGACTCGCATGCTGAGCCCGGGTCGATATTGGCTCGTCCCGTCGACGTTTGCCGCGGGCGTACGCGCTTCGTTCCGATTGGTAGTGTATTGCTCCGACGCCGGGTGCGTCGTCTCCAGGCGAGACCGCAGCTCCACAGACACATAGGCACCCAGTCATGTAGTTTCTTATTTATTCGCGACAGCCATTGTATCATTTATTGGAATTTTGTATGTCATCGGTGATGATCGACTGCGCGTCGCGCTCGTCCAAGCCCGACATACCGTCCGCGCGCCTGGGGATGCCCAGCGTCGAGGGATCGGAGAAGGGCGAGAGAAGAAAATCGTTGACGCGTTTGAGCGTCGTGCGAGATGGGTTCGCCTGGGGATGGCTAGCGATGATCCACTGCAGGCGCGTCTTGAGCACATCTTTGGCTACGATCGGGCGTGTCAGTAAGAACTCGGCCTGAGACGGAGTGCGAATCGTCCCCATCGACCGGAACGTCACGTACACATGTCCTGTCGCGCGTTTCCTTGTCCGCACAGCGATCCGTCTGGGCGGAAGTATAGCGCCAGGGCAGCAACGGCCACCCCGACGCTGAGGTCCGTGCCGGTGGTGCATGCGATGCAGATCGTGCGTTGGCGTTGGAGGTGGTGTTGGATGAAGGGGATCGAGCGCGGTAAGACGATGGTGAGAAAGTGGTGTTGGCCTTTCTTCCCCTCGGGGGTCTGGATGCAGAGTATCCTATCCCTGAATGCTTTGGGCGAGGTCCCCGCCCCCACCACCCCGGTGAAGTGGGTCGGATCGTCAGGCATGAGACACAGAAAGGCGGTGTCTGGGTTGGATTGGAAGAGATTGGGTCGTCGGAGGGAGGCGACGTTGCAGATGGAGATGTGTCCTGAGATGTGCTCGATCGGGTTGCCAGGGTGGCTTTGGTTGAGGTTCAAGGTGTCGTCGGTATAAGAGGAGGCTGCGGCGAGCGACCGAACGAGATCTGGGAGCTCAGAAGGTGGGGTGGTCAGGATCTCGTCGTGGTGGGTCCAGTACAAGGTCGGCGTGAGGCCCTAGGAGTTGGCTCAATACCTCCGAATGTGGAGACAAGATAAAGTACGGACCATGCCCCAGAGTTCGTGATCGTCCCCAGATCCTTGGATGTAGGCAAATCCGGAGGCGCGGCGTTCCATGCCATCCATGACTTGCTTTGAGGCAGATACGCATAAGATTGGGTAGAACGCGCGTTCAGGCACTTTGGGGAATGTAGGGAACACGGTCGTGGCGGGTGTGATCCATATTGGACGGAGTGGACGGTCCAGCATCGGCAATGTATAAGAGGATGCCTATGCGAACGTTAGCAGTTTCAGGGCGCATGTCACTTGAAGAGGAATACCGCAAGCTGGGCTGCCCATCCGTCGAGCTTGTCCTCGATCTGACTGTGTTCCTGCGGACTGACGCTTCCAGGCGGCGTATATAGCGAGGTGTTCCAGAGAGGGAGGG
>JBBPMA010000604.1:0-19450 GCA_038090075.1 Xanthoconium purpureum | reverse complement strand
TGATGTGTCCCTCAGTTCCTTAGGGGTTTCACTATCTGGCGCATTATCAAGCCGTACGATCACGTTCGGTGATGTGCAGCTGCGTGATGCCGCGATCCAGCTTGCATTTTGGTCAAATGGAAAGAAGAGAAACGCTGAAGTTATGCTCAGTGGAACGCTGGGTGTCGACTTCTTGGACATCACTGTTGCAGCTGCAGTCCACGTCTATCCCGGTCAAGGTGGAGCTGAATGGGCCGTCGTCGCTAAGCTCAATGCGGAAGGCAAACCGTTTTCTATCTCGGATGCCGTTCCAGAGATCAAGAACAGCTTCCTCGACTTTTCCCTGAAAAGCGCCGTAATCATCGCGGCATCGAAGGATGACCCACTGGTCAGTCAGTCATTCCCAGGATACGTCATTCACAAAGGTGAGCAACCTTTATCCTCTGATTTAATGTCCGGTTCATGACAACGCCATATCAGGTGTTCAAGTTTTCGGAGTAATTGACCGCATCCCAGCGCTAAATAGCCTGCTTCGTCAAGATGTAATAGGTCTCGTGCTGAACGCAGGATGGTCAAAGTCTTCTGGCTTCAATCTAGCAATTTCCCTACCAGCGGAATCTACCCTAGACCTCGGCAATGGCATCAAGACGACTCCTATTACACTCGCAATTAGAACTAACCCTGTCGAGCTTGCTATCATGGCGGGGGTGACAGTGCCCGTGAAGGACTCGACCTCGCTAGATTTCAGCTTTGTGCTCGCTGCGAACGTGACTGGTGCAAGCGCATCGGCACAGATGAGTGGCTGGTGGGTCAAGCCATTCGGGATCAACAACCTCAAGATTGGACCTGAAGTTACGCTTTCGATTGAGATCATATATGCACAATTTGTCTCCACAGGAACACCAAGGTACGAACAGTCCCGTCTCATACCTATTGAAATAGTGGCTTACGGGGGTCAAGTGGCTTCGGTGTCGCAGGTGGTCTGATGATTGGTAGCATTCAAGCCTTCTTGGCAATGAATGTCAGCGAAGACCCGAAGCGTACGTACCACGTTTACCAAATGCGCCAGTGTCTGACAACTTTCTAGGCCAATTGTTGTCTGGGGAGCTCGAGAAGCTCGACATATCAGACATGGTGGCTTTAGCCGGGGAGTTGGTCCAGCAGGACATTCCCAAGATCCCGGACGGCCTCCTCAGGTTCGAAGAGCTGAAATTGTACATATGCCCATATGGCGTGGTGTTGGGGAAAACGGTCTACCCACAAGGCTTTTCGTTCAAGGCCGACTTGCTCTTTCTTGGAAAAAGGGCTAATATCGAGTGCAGTATGTATATCTTTGAATGGCACTCCAGGTCGGAGATTGATCATTTTGACAGCGATCGACAAAGCACAGAAGTCAGTTGACATCGTCGGCGGTGTTGACAACTTTGAACTTGGCCCTCTATCTGTACGCGGTTCGAAAGGGCCGCGTGCAGAGTTGGAGTGTCATGTCGGTGTCTCCAAACAGCAACTCGTTGTCGATGGTGTTATCGCCCTGTTCGACGCGCAGGCGCAGACATACATCAATATTCAGTTCTTGCCAGACCCGAAATTCAGGTTCTATTCGTGAGTATGAGCTAATTTCGGAAGGCGTCAGTCCTGATTCGTGCTTGTGATGGGCAGGCTCCTGCAGTTCGCCAACGTGTTCATGTTCAAGGTCGACGCCGAGTTGCTTGGATCGATCCGTGACCGACCCTCTGATGCCGACTTCTCGCTCTATGCTGAGCTTGAAAACGATATTCTCGATTACATCGCGCAGCAGATCATCGAGCAGTTCGAAGCCGCCAAAGTAGCTGCTACCCAAGGCTTGGAAGCTGCCCAGGAGAAGGTTGACGAAGCCGAGAAATCTTGGAAAGACGCCATTGCCGATGCTGAAAAGAAAGTGGAAGATGCGCGGAAAGTATGGGAGTCATATGAGCGCAGTATCCGGAGCTCCAGTCAACCCGTCATCGATCACTATCTCTCGGAGATATCTCGGCTACAAGGCGACATAGACAAAGCTCGTGACGCCTACGATTATGCCATGCGAAGCGCTGAGAGGGCGGTGGAACAAGCCAATCGTGATCGTGCTGCTGCTCTAGCCGCCGCTGAACGTGATGTCGAGAACGCCAAGCACGACATGAACAGAGGGATCGACGCAGCGCAACGCCAGCTCGACTATGCGAAGGCTGATCTATCCAGAGCATTTGGAGATGCAAAACGAGCGATCGATAGCGCTCAGAGAGATGTATGGAGCCTCCAGAAGCAGATAGATGATATCAAGGGAACCATCCGCGACTACGAGAACGCACCGTGGTGGGAGTTTTGGAAGAAAGCAGCAATTGCCGGTCTCTGGGTTGCGGTCGGGACCCTGGAGGGATCAAAAGCCATTGCAAGTGGTGCCCTGGACGTCGCCCGTGGCGTCATGACGGGTGCAGAATACTTGTCCAAAGAGGGTGCCGTTGAGACGGCTCGTGGAGCTTTGGAGCTCGCCAGGACCGTCGGCCAGGGCGCTCTTTCAACAGCAGAAGACACACTGCGAGGAGTTGATAAAGCAACCCAGTTTGCTGTCAACCAAGCTGTGAATACCCTAGATGGAGTACGAAACGGAGTCAAATTCCTCGCTTTTGAGGGCGCCAAAGAAGCTCTCGAGCAATTTAAGAATGCAAACAAGCTCGCCTACGAATTAGCCATACAGGCGATCAACGGGCTGATGGACAGTGTCGAATTTGTTGGTTTCAATGCCGCCAAAGCAGGGCTTGAAATGGCAAAAGGTTCGACTCATGTACTCGAAGCTGCAAAAGAAGCGCTATCGCTCGTAGAGAAGGCGACGCAAATTACGTTGACCATCTTCGAGGAAGTTGTCAAGTTTGGCGCGCGTGCGGTGAACATCAAGACTATCATTTTATCTGGAACCCTCCGTGGTATTCTCGGAATAGGCGGCAGTAGTGCTCGGCCCTTCTCAACGGTCATTAAAGGATATGTCGTGGGTAACTGGTTCGACATCGAAGCCGAGTTTGATCCTAGGGAGCCCGCCAAGTTCATCACCGCGATCTTCAAACAGTGAGACATTCATACGTGAGCTTACCGTGTACTCACCGACCTTTTCGCCAGGTTATGGGATATAGTCTCGAACCCTCTTAGTTCTATCTCGAAGAAAGCCTCTGACGTTGAACACGACTCCAACAAGGATGCGCTGCCCGACTCGAGGCAAGACGAAGACCTCAATTGGAAAGATTTTCCTCCCCCTTTCGAACACGACTCCGACAAGGATGGGCTGCCCGGCTCGAGGCAAAAAAAGGGCCCCAACTTGAAAGATATCCCTCCCCCTTTCATACACGACTCCAACGAGGATTGGCTGTCCGACTTGACGCGCAAGCATGGCCTCCATCGGAAAGGTTTCCCTCCTCCTTTCGAGGGACACACCGAGTTCCTCCAGAAACGATTGGTCGTCCCAGAGACGCTCGTCAATCTTTCTGAACCGATATTCGCTCGCATACCTCGGGGACCGTTTAGCGGTACCCCGATATTGTCCTCGGAGGTCGTGGCCAGGAAGGCATTCATCTTGATGCAGGAAGAGAGAGGGGTCCCGATCTTTCGTGATGTCAATGGAATCTGAGGGTATATGTCGCGGTGGAGGTTAGGTTAGTTCCGATGGAAAGGAGCGGTAGGAGTTCTCTGTACTAATAGTTTCAGCTCACTTTTGAGTGGATGTACGATATATGCCCACCGTCGATTAGGCTACAGCAGTTGACGGGTTCTTTGGCGAAAAATGATGGTGCCACGTACATGCACTCTGTGAAAACTTGTTCAGCGGTGTCACGAGGGCGCGTCGGTCGCAGGTGGCATCGTATTTCATCATTGACTGTGTGGTTGCTATCGAGGGTAGCTAGTAGCGCTAATCTGTATGAGCGTCCGCTCGCGTTGGGAGTAGGTAGCGACTGCTGGTGCAAGGTGTGAAGGCGGTATTCCCCAAAACATTCAGTCCCTATGGAACTGGGAAAAGATCGAGTGAACCAATCGGCAGCGGCGTCGCGGTTGAACGCGTGGGTGCCGTCGACAGTGAGGTGAGGGGGTAGGTTTATCGTGCGCTAGAACATCTTAGCAAGTTCGGCTATTCACTGAGGCGTCAACGTCGTTGCCAGGGACGCGATAAAGGTTGGATGGGATGCAATGCAATATGTGTTCACCGTGTCGTGCTGCTGGCGTGGGCAGCGTCTTGGCATTGTGTTTCAATTTGTGGCGGATTTGCAGCATCACGTGAACACTGGCAAAACTCGATTGAAGGTCCCGACGAGACAGTAGAAGTATTACGCGTACATGGCTCTACCCCGAGCCAAAGCCAACCTTCGCACCCCTCATCTAGCTGAGGGGCCACCTTTGAAACTAGCCCAAGAACGATTTGAGCACCACCTGCGCCTGGGTCAACATGATACTCTTGTCGTCCATCCTCTTCCTTAACCCCACCCGAGACACACACAGCACAGTCTGGTCTCCTCCCGTTCTTCGTAGTTCCACCTCACCCGCGTTCATGTCCGTCATACTCTCCCGATCAAATCTGGCTCCTGACTGGACCACGAATGTTTCGAAATCTCCCGATATCATCCCAGAAACCATGTTAACAAATGTCGCCGCATGAGATATGATATTGAACACCTTCTTACCAAACTCTGACGAGAGTTTGGACGCGACATCGTGTTGAGAAAAAACGAGGCCGGCAGTCGTAACGATGTCAGAGAGAGCTGCAATGACAGACTCGACTACAGGCTGTGGATCGCTGATAGGACTGGGCAGCGTATGGGCGCGTGTAAGAGAGCGCCAACGTCCAGATATAGCTTGTATTTCTGTTTCTGTATCAGCGAGAGTGTTTGACTGGATTCGAACATCTGACTCATAGCTCACCTGCTTTCCTTAATCTCTGGTACGTTCCTTCGATAAGTGCATTGAGCCTCTGATCCGAGGTCCACGAAGATACGATGTGATGGAGCAGATGCGAAAGATAACCCTGGAATGCGGTTTGGAGGAGCAATGCAGTGTCCTCGTCCCCCTCCACCGCCGCCAACCCGTGTCACATACGGTATTCCCTACTGCCCACGGGTCGACGAAAACGACCCGGAACATCGTCGCAGGAGGTACCAGTGGCGGAAAAGTCCATCAGGCCAATATCAAATTGATGGGGGATTTTTCCCGATACTTCGCAAGGTCGTATCCCCGATGCTGGCCTTCCGGATACTGACATAGCACCATTCACAGGGCGACCAAGTCGACGAGACGAACGAAATCCGCCAGCCATTCTGCTTCATGAACAGAACTCAGGCAGAATTTGGCAACGAACAGGCAAAGATCATGTGCTATCGCGGTGATTTACCAGATCCACAATGGCTCGATCAAGATCCATGCAAGTTGTTTTCTCGCGTTCCTGTGCTCGAGTAACACTTTTCTTAGCATCTTTTACCGACCTTTCCACCGTCCGAGGGGATATAAGCGGGGTAGCGAGTAATTCAACTGCAAAATTTGGCGTTTCGGGCGAGATCTACTACCAAGTTGACTTCGACGTCATCGCGTTCTTCGGGTCTGCGGAATTAACGGCGCAGATGGCCTGGAAGGACTATGTGAGTCGTGAACCGTACTTCTTTCCCTCTTCTCTGATTGACACTGTATTCCTAGGGAGTTGAAGAACGGTGAGTGTTGGTGCACTTGATTTCTTTGCATGGTCCAATCTAGATTCAGAGCGTCGGCGACGATCGCATATCTTGACGATTGAAGGAATCCTTGTGGCATGCCCTTGTGGCTTTTGACTGAAATTTCGCTCATGTACTAGTAACGACGCACTCCATTTGAAACAAATACGTTCGCGAGTTGATGTGAACGTGCTAGTACAAAGAACGAGAAAGACACAGGTTCTAGTACACGTACACTGTCGCAAAGCTGACCCTGTCACATTCGACTTGACCCCGTTCTATCTTGATGACTTCTATGGATCGACTTACGCTTGTAACATCGCACATACATTCACAGGTGGATGGGAGTACTGATACAAAGAACGAGAATGATATCCATGGCACCGTGCTCCTAGGGAATCGAAAACCAGTGAGTGTTAGTGCACCTGATCTCTTGCATGGGCCAATCTAGCTTCAGAGCGCTAGCAACGATGATCGTCTAACGTTGATGGCACGCTTGTGTGACCTTTGAGTTTTCGCCCGCGTAACGTTGCCCTCCAATGGAATCAACTTGAAAATACATTCGCCAGTCGATCGGACACCAACACCAAGCACGAGAAAGATACAAGTACTCATACACAGTCGTACAGCCCACCTCCTTTTACATTCGTCCCTGCCCCAGCGAAAGAGTGTTCGCCATCTGACCGCACAACTGGCTAAACATCTCCAGCGTCTCCGTCTCCTCCGCGCGCTTCTCCTCTGCCGTAGTATACTTTTTCGACCGCCCAAAGTCAATCAACCGGAAACTCCGCTCGGGCTTGCATTGCCGCATGAGCGGAAACTCGGTCGGTTTTCCCAGTTGGACGAGGAAGTTACGTGGTGCAATCGACTCGTGGAGCCATCCGGCTTTTTGGAAACGCAAAATCAAACTCGCGCATTCTTCTTGTTCTTCCTTGGTGAGCTCGTCGGGTTTGACGGGCGCCCCGCAGTGCTCGAGGAGAAGAATGGGACTCAGGTACGCAGGCTCTCCTGGTTTGCGATCCGTATCCGGCTTGTAGTAGCCATAATACTGCGGTACGACGGCATTGACGGGCACGACAGCATGGAGCTGTTTGATAACGGTGTACCCATTATAGTGCTTGAAAAACCGTTCGGGAAAGTTTTGGTAGTTCCTTGCTTCCCTGACGAGGTGCTGGTCGTTCTCGAGTGAGAGCTTCGCGACGACGGTGAATGTGGCCGTGCGAGGAGTGGGACCCTGGCGAAGGTGCGGCCGGTGCGTGCAGGTTTTTTCTTGATGTTCGTACGAGAAGGGTGGGTCGATACGGACGTGGGCGACATAGGAACCTTTCCCGCCCTCCTCCTCCGAGTCGGGCTCTGCGAATCGGAGGTGTACGGAGTTCGCCTCCCTATGTTTCATGAGGTCCGCCCATATGTTGGAATCGTCCACCATCTCAACGATTTTCGATGGAGGCGCATTGGGTGGAACGATGCAGGTGATCTCCCGTTCAATGATTTCCCCGTCCCTTGCGAGGTTAGTCGGATCATTCACCGCGTCCAAGTCCGCTTTCGTGGGCCGACGACCCGTAAATCCATTCGGGCCCCACGACGCCGCCTTCATCATCTTGTCCCATTGTCCAGTATCCTTCAATCTCTGTATCTCGTTGTCCGCGCTCTCTTTGAAGCAAACCGAACAGATTCTCTTTTTCATGAACAGATCGCGAGGCAGCTCCCATTCGCCCTTGTATACAATCGAGTGGTGTCCCTCTCCGACCCTGGCGACGGGGGAAAGATACAAATGACTCTCCTCGACCTCTGTCAAGTGACGAGGATAAGGCGGTAGCGGAACCTCGATCACGGGCTGATACTTCTTGATCTGTTCCTTTGTTCGCTGGTATCTCAGGACGATGAGCGTGCGCGCTTTGAATTCCTCCAACTCCTCGGCTTTGAGCCTCGCTTTTTCAACTTGCGAGCGCACGGTCTCAGAAGTATAGAGATTGTACGTTCGTACGATGTCAGGCCGGGACGTCCACGAGGTGTTTTGAAATCTTCGTTCGGAGGCGGGGAGTAGGTTGAATGGGTCGTGGACGTACAGAGTTTGCGGAAGTAGGTATAGTGGAACCCGTTCCTGGAGAAGAATCGAGAAAGGGTATTCAAAGGGAGTCAAAGGCCACGGTTTAGGGTAGTGACTCGGGTGGAAAGGCGATGTGATGGGGATCGTTGGCGCAGGTGGAATGTCAATGGGATCCTGGCCGTTATCCTTTTCGCTTTCATGTTTTGACGCCTGTTCTGCCTCTTCGTCCTGATCTTCATCGCCGTCCTCTTCATCGTGGTTCTCTGCGGGGCCATCGTCCTCTTCATGGCGGCCTTCCGCATCGTCATCGCCATCGTCATCCTCCGAAGCCTCCTGAACATCGTCTTCCTCGTCTTTCTCCACGCTAAACAGCCGCGCCCTCATGTCGATACAGTTGATCAACTCTTCGGTATCCGCCGCACCCTCCACCCTCGGTTTACCCTCCGACTTGGCCCACTCGATCTCGGGCGCAGCGACATCCACCTCCCTCATCGCTTCCATCACTTCGCGCAACGCGCTCCCAGTCATGAACGACACCATATTGGGGATACCAGGCAACCTGCACACGCTGTAAATGTCGTATAGCGTCGCACCCCATGGGTATCCGTCGGGCGACAACGTCCCCCTCGGCTTGTCTGTGGGAATAATAGGCATCCCCTTTGGATCGCGTGGCCAGAGGCGGAATATGGCGCGTTTCCTGTGAGGTCCGCCGTGCGATTCGGGCACGATGTGGAAAAAATCTTCGTCGGGGTGACGACCCCAACCTGGGCGGTTCCGGTGCATATGCCTAGGTGGGAAGACGGCACCAGGACTACAGCGAGGGGGGAAATGAGGAGGGTGATAGAGGTGCAAGATGAGAAGGGCATCAACGTACAGATCGTTTTCCTCGTCGACGGCCTTTTCCTTTCCTTTTCCTTTTGAATCCTTCTTTGACTTGTCTCCAGCCTTGGCACTGTCACGAAAGTGTAAGAGGACCGAATGTCCGAGTCTGTTCGCGACGCAACATGCCCTTTCTCGTTAGAGGACGCCTTTTCCTCCTCCTCGGCGGACCGCTTCACGCGTACCGCGACGACCTGACCGTCTGCGTACCTACGCCAACGACGTAAGAAACGCCAACGATACTAGTAAATGCACGCGTTGGAAAAAACGTACACCTCCTCGACGTCAACGTTCATCGCATTCTGAGCGCCATCGGCGCGTTCATCAGCACATCTAGACCAATGCCACCGCGTTAGATCCCCTAATCGGTGCCACGAGCAGGCAACACGTACACTTTTTCGATCGCCGTCATCGGGGTATTAGCGTCCATCGCATCCCCAGCAGGCACTGATTTCTTTCCGTCCACCGACGTCCGCTTCTCCTGACGCCGCACCTTGGGGCCAGGGGGCGGCGCAGGCGCGTACGCCTCTTCGATCGCCCTCTTGGAGCGTGGCGTGTTCAAAAATCCGCGTTTCATCGCTAGCGGCGATAACGAGGGAGTGGAGAGAGATGCGCTGGGCGGCGACAACGAATTCAAATACTTGGAAGGGGACTCCTAATGGGTGGTACGCAGTTCGCGTTCGTTTACGTGCTGGTGGTTCTCGTGGGACGATCAGGTGCCCCTATTGACGGGGTTATAGAGGGCACAGAAGAACAATAGAATGTGACACAGTGGCGATATCGTTACGCGTGTCGTGGGATAGATTACACCCATGCTAGATCAATACCATAGTACCGCTACAACTGAATAAAGCAAGGAGTGGGGGGAAATGCCAACACGGCAGGGGGACAAATCGACCAAGGCACGCAGAGATCAGGAAGACGCGGTCCTCGACCCCTTCCAGTACTTGCCCACCTTGGCCACGGTATACCGCGCACTCTTGATCAACCCTGCGCTCACGACGCCCTTGAGCGACTGCACCGTAGCCGGGTATCGCACAATACCGCACATCTCTGCATCGCGCGTCAACGTCTGCTTGAAACGCGCACGACCAACGCACCTGAACGCAATATCGACGGCAACGCCTCGTCACCCGCGACGCGCAACCAATACGCGGACTCGTCAGCCTCCCTCGGAGGCCCACATCCCTGCACGCGTGCGTGTATGCGCGTCAACAACTCATCGGGCAGCTTTTTCAAATGCGCAGCCCGTGCATGCGCACTCGTATCCTGCTCGATCATTTCCGAGTCCACGCGCCACCGCACCCCAGGGAGTCCCTGCGCCAGCCGCCAATACAGCTCGCGAAACTGCGCCTCCTGTCGCTCGACCATGTTCGCCACCTTGCCCCGGTTCTCGGCGGGGAGCACCATCCGCGGATCCCCCGAGTAGCTGATGCTCGCGATTGCCGTAAAGAGGTCGCGTTGCGTAAATTGAGCAGGGAGCGTCAACAGCGCCGTGCGAAGCGCAGAGGCCAGGTTGACTTGTTGGGTCAACCGCACACGCGCATCGTCCCGTATGATCCGGATCGGCTTGTGCATCCGCCCCGCCAGATACAGCGTACGCCAATTCAGTAGATCAGCGCACAGGGTGTCGACCGTCGTCACGCCATACTTGATCATCTACCACGCACGACCGTCAGTAATCTGCACCCGTCGAGCGAACCGAACGAGGCACGTGCCCTTACTCACCACCCCACGCATTGGCACAAACGTATTGAACCACAACCCAGGACCGAGCGCCTGCACCTGCGACACGAAGCTCGACCCGAACGCACGTGCATGTAGCGGGTAATGTCCAGGGTACTGGTGCATATTGATCGAATGCCAGTGATCCGGGTGGGTCACTGCGAACACGAAATCGAGCATGGGGCGACCGGTCCCCTTGGAGGGGGACTTGTCGTACCCAGCTTGCTCGAAGACGCCAGAGCCGTATGCAAAGGCGTACCGAACGGGGGCTTCAAACGAGTTGACGATGTCTTCCAAGAGTGCTCGGGTCGAGTTCGGTACGGGGAGTAGTTGGTTCCGTCCAAACGAGGGCGGAAGGACAGGTAGCGCCTGCCGCTGGTTGCGAACGACAGGCCGGGGACGTGGACGGAGACGGGGCGGACGAGGCTTGGCACCGTCCATGATGGGCGGCGGCGGCGGGGCATTGGGCGTGTGAGGGACCGATTCTGTGGCGAGGGAACGTATGAGAGACGGAATGTGGCGGGAAGACGGACGGGTGGTCGAGAGCATCGTGTCGAACGATGAGCAGACGTGTCTCGGTAACGTCAGCGGCGATGAGGACGACGTCAACGTCGACGACGGCAAGAACCAGTGCTTACGTCACCAATGTCGTACACCAAAAATAGCCATGTTACACCAGTACTTATAGACAGTTTAGAACAACTCCAGAGACCCATGTCCAGCGGGGATCCTGCACCTCCTCCACGATATAAATCCGTACGACAGAAGTAGAAGAAGGGTAAAAATGATATACCAAGGAAGATATAACTGCTTGGATATTAACGCAAGGAGAAAAGATATATGTGCTCCGCCACCCCAGAAATCGCATAAGATATGACAACGTGCAAACGATCGGAATCGCGTTTTGAGGGAGTCGCCAGTAGATAAAGCATACATAAGAAGAGGAAAAAAGAGAAGAAATACATCCTTATCAGTGTTCTTCAGAATCAGTCGTCAGCGCTTTGATGCGTTCGCCCATGGACTCTTGGGCTTCGCAGCTTCCTCGGCTTGCTTCTGCGCACGCAATAACGCGCTCTTGTTCGCCCGAGGTACGATCGTCGGAACTTGCAAGCTGCTCGGACGGCGCACTTTTCTTGTCGGGGACGTGACACCGTTCCGAGGCTCGTCACTGTCATTGGACATCGTACTTGTCGTACTCAGTGGGCCAGTGCCAGTGCCACTGCTCGACGTCTGAGACGAGTAGCTGGTGGTCTTTTGAAGCAAGACAGCGCCGATGGTCGAGGTGCGGGAGGCCGCACGCGGTGGTATCGCAGACCTTGGGCGGACCCACGACGGCTCGCCATTGTCGCGGTATGCACTCATGACAGACGAACTGCGAGAATGCATACCCGAACCAGGCAACTTGGATTCCGTAGGCAAACGGACTGCCGGTGCCTCAGCAATCTGAGCGGTAACTCGACCAAGTCACTTACACATGAAACTGCTCGGCGGAGGACCACCCTCCTTCCTCAAGACCGCACTTCTGTTGAGTCTAGGAGCGATTGTCGGTTCCTTTGTGCTCGCGACCGAAAAACTTTCACGACGTTTGTGTCCAGGCACACCCTCAAACGTATTCTTCTTCTTTTTGACCTCAGTCTCCGTCTCCTCCCCGTCGGCTTCATTCGCGCTCGCCTCCGAGCCCTTCTTGGGCGTAGCCGAACCACCAGACTTGTTACCGCCGTTCACGCTCACTCCTGGTCCGATGCTCTTGGACAACGGCCCAGAAAGAGACATGCGCTTCTTGCCAGGCGGAGTCGCGGGCTGTTCAAGTCCCAACCGTAACGCAGCGGCTTTGGTCAACCTCGGAGTAATCGCTGGCGGTGCCGTCGACGCTACCGTAATCGTTTCTGCGCGCTTATGCCCCGGAACGCCTGTAAACGTCTTCCTTGCGCGTTCCTTTTCCCTCGCTTTCTCCGCCGCCTCGTTTCCCTTGTCCTTGCGGAGCACAGGAATACGTCCAGTACTCGCCAACGACATGCGGGTCTTGAGTTCGGCTCGGGGCGAGCCGTCAGCAGTGAGGCCCTGTCGGAGCAGCGCCGCTTTGGTGAGACGCGGTGCGATATCGGGGGATACGTGTGTCTTGGGGAGCGGACGTGCGCGGAACTGGGCTTTACCAGAGGAGGAAGTAGACTCGGTGAGGCTACGTGGCGTGCTGGAGAATCGAGGCCCACGCGCATCCGAGGAGCCAGGTGAGGGAGAGAGCGCGTAGGTGGGGCCGAGGGGTGTCTCGAGACCGAGCTGGAATGCCTCGAGCACGCCAGAGTTGACGGAACGAACAGAACGGCAATCGAATTCGCCGTCGCCTGCGACAGACGGGAGGTCGGATACAGAGAATGGAGGACTGGAGACGAAGAGGGCTGAGATGAGCATTTCGGCTTGTGCCTCGCTTTTGGCTCCAATGACGGCGCCGTTGAGGGAGGGAAGGATAGACAAGAGAACGGGGACGGCACGTCTACGCGCGAGGACATATACCCAAACGGGACCTCTGATGGGAGCATTTGAGTACGGCGAGAAAGCGGGATTCCCAGCGCGGAAACTCACTCGCCGAGGAACCGAGTATCATTTCCGAAGAGCTCGTAGAACGTCTCCGGTTCCGTCTCCGTGTCGAACTCCATTTGGCGTTCCTTGACTATCTGCGAATAAACGTTGGTTAATACCCGTGCCTGTCATCGATCGCGGGTGGATCCGCCACGGGTCCGACAACGGGGAACACGTTTTAGAAATGCATTGTCCAACCCCAAACCCCTGAATACCGCTGGAAATGGACACTTACTTCGAAGTTGGCCTCGAGAATGCGGGGCTCGATTTCCAGACGCTGCTCCAACGCATGGGTCTTGATGATGGCGACGGTGCGTGTCAAGATGGGCGAGGGCGAGGAATGGA
The DNA here is from genome assembly GCA_038090075.1 of Xanthoconium purpureum. Lineage (NCBI taxonomy): Eukaryota > Fungi > Basidiomycota > Agaricomycetes > Boletales > Boletaceae > Xanthoconium > Xanthoconium purpureum. Next base: position 6,199 of record JBBPMA010000604.1, on the reverse strand, counting down.
CATGGCCCACGTCTTGAAGAAGCGCGCTCTGTGAATGGTCGTCGAAAAGGCCGGAGTGATGTACAGGAGGCGTAGAATGCAATGTAGACATGTGGGTGTGCTTGCCACGGCGCTGAACTTCCGGAGCAGCTTATCGAGGTGGGAAAATCAGGGAAATTATACACAGCAAATTGTAGCTACTCGGTAGAAGGAGAAGAAACTGGTCATGAAAAGAAGGAAGAGTAGCGATGGGGCCTTCGAGGACGCGCAAACGATCAACAAACAGCGTTGGTGTGAATGTTTGAAACTCGCCTGCGAGTGATTCTGTAACGCCAGGGAGACCTCGGACACCGCTGGTCATGACGGTGCCACCTCGGTCCCACGTCAACTCAATCAAAGTAACCTCGCGACCCAAGGAACATCATAATGGTAATAACGCGGTAACGCAGCGAATTAAATCCATTCTCTCCTTAAGGATGGGAATTCTCTGCGCCCATTTCCCCCCGCTCTCATCGTTGTCTCCCGTGTTTGCCGCCTCTGGCGCAATATCTCATTCTTCACGCCATCCCTCTGGACGATGATCGTCGTCACTCCGGTGGAATTTATACCGTATCCCCTCGAATGGACACATCTGAAGCGGAGTAAAAATGTCCCCGTAGATGTCTGTGTCAAGTGTCAACTTGACGGATACGAAAAGTATGTTGATCAGGGCCTTCCGACATCGCCTCGTATACCTATTCGGTGTGCTGCTCTTTCTCCGCATTCACCGCTGGCGCATCATGGAAGTCTCTGTCTCCGAGTACCTCAACTCACGACACATGCGTTGTATCATTACCATGATGATACGGAAGATTTGGACAGTGTTGAGCATCCCAGCATGTCGAAGCACCCCACCCTGTTTGGCGGTTCAGCACCTTTGCTTACCACGCTCATCTTTTCCGGGAGTGATGGTATGCTGCACTACACGCATTGCGACACTACAATGAATCGGTAGACGCATTTACCAACATGCTTTCTCTTGTTGAAGACTCTTCCAGTCCAAGTCGTGAGTATCACTTTACAGCTAATAATATTGTGTCTTATATTGCATAGAACTGCGCAGAAATTATGTTCCACCTTGCCAATCGGAAACTATCATCGACAACGTCATTAGTGGGATCTACAGAACAAGCCCACTCGTGCTTATCGACATCGAGAGTGGCTGTCTCCGCGACAGACCGAAGCGAAGGGAGATATTCAAGTCAGAAAGGAAGTTTAACGGGCTGGTTTTGGCCATGACCGGGCGGTTGGACGACGATCTCATCCAGCAAGTGATGCAAGAATACTTTCGATATGTGACGCTCTCACGGAGCCTTTGTTCCAGGATGTCAATCTGGCTGGCAGCTAGATTCATCGCCTGGAAATGAGAAGTTGTGCAAATTCTGCGAGGTAGTTCGCGAAGACGGATATCGATGGGCATGGTCCGACACCTGTTGCATCGACAAAAGGGTCAGCACAGTGTTGAACCAGTCGCTCAAGACTCGGATGGTGTATAAGTGGTACGAGGCGTCTGCAGCTATGTACATCGCACCAACCCGAGGGACATCAATGAAACGTCGATGCCCGGGACCGTTGGTTCATCTTCACTGTGTCGACCTGTTGACAAACCACTGTCAAGTTTTCTGCATAGTATTAGTACACTCAACTTTTCGTTCAGACCGTGAGGACGATAACCTCTCCTTATCCAATCCCCTTCATCAACATCGACTAAAATCTTAAACCTCGCCACCATTGTCGCTCTGCGTCAGCGGTTGGTAAGTCTGAGTTGGCTGTGGTAACTTCCAGACCTGGACACGCGCATGAGGCCTTGAGGTTGGACCAACGTTTGCTCCGCAAGGTGAATCGAATACAAAGGATCCATTCGTATCCTCTATCTATACCATCAACAGAGACGCGCTTCGTCGATACCAATGCGACTGTCGTTCCTGGACCGAACTGTTTCACTCTATCATGGCATGTGGCACGTCTGATTGCTTCATCACCTTGCGGGCTACTGCTGATGTGTGGACGAGAAAAGGATAATGCCCGGTTGACTGTCCAAGTTCTTTGCCTTTTCACGAACGGCATAACGACATGTAAGAGGCACTTTACGCCCTCTCCGAGTCTGACGTCGGCCATCAAGGAGCTTTTGCGCGAACAGGCACTAGGCAAGACCTTTACTGTCTTGTATCTATGGGGTATGTTGCAAAGTTGGCACCCGTAAGTCGATTGATCACCCTTGCCAACTTGCTGCACCTCGACGAAGCGTAGCCACTCGAACGCAACCTTTGACTCGGTACCTTTAAAGCTATTGATCACGTATGGAGGGGTAACAGGAAGCGAAACGATGAGGAAGAAGGGTGGACGTAGTCACGGAAAAAGACGTACCATATGGTTTAGAGATGAGGCGAACGACTGTTGTCAAAGACTAGTTATGTTTTTACGGTGTGGCACCCCGGTCGGTAGAGCGTGATGTCAAACTCTCGGACTGATGCTGAACAAATGGGACCGTGTATTATTGCTCCAAGTCTCTGTGTTGCATGTAGAGGGAGAGATGCAACAAAGAATGAGGGCTAGGGAACCGAAACAACGTATAAAGAATGGGTACAGTCTACGCCGTCGTAGCAAACGAGTATGTTGAGAACTATGACTGACACTGGCTCGGGTTGATCGTGGTATATGTCTGAATGTGGGGAGCACTCATAATCAATGATTGGGCCGGGTAGTTCAAAGTTGACATACCGGCGATAGAATCTCAACTTTGTTGCGTTTATTGAGCGGACCTCTCGTGCGGCTGAAGGCGGGCTGTGAACACGAGGCACAGGCGAGGGCTGTGGCTGATCCATATCGATAAGAAGATAAACGCCGCGAGGCGTATCTCGTGCCCCTTGACCTTGTACTCCCACCAAGTCTCCTCCTATCCTGTGCGTCGAGAGCGGCGGGCATGGAGTCAACTGAAAAGGGTACGCACTAGTTGTTCACACATGCCTGTAATGACTGCCAGTCTGCCTACAGATCCTCCGAGAACAATTGAGATCAATGGTAGTACACAAAAGATACGTTCTGTTGTGTTTGCGGAGGACGGCAAACAGGTGTTGAGCAGCGGTGATGAAGGTGTGATTCGGCGATGGCGAGTGGATGACGGACGAGAGGTCGGCGAACCAATTCAAGTCGAAGGGGGAAATGTCTTCGCCGTTACGGTGTCGCCGGACGGCAAATGGTTGGTGGCTGGACTCAGGCGGCGGAAATCAAATCTGAGGACCTGGGATACACAAACCCTCGCAAAGGTCCTCAACATCACAAGTCACACAAACACGGTATTCGCGGTGGACGTTTCACCAGACTCGACCAAACTGGCGACGGGCTCACCTGACAAGACCGCGTGCATCTGGAACATCACTACAGGAGAGCGGCTCATCGGTCCACTCCAGCACGCATATTGGGTTGTGGCGGTGCGATTCTCTCCCAATGGCGACCGCATCGCAACCGCAACCGCCGCAGAAAACAGCGAGGATGAGAAAACAGCCAAGTCGATTCGCATCTACGACAGCGACAATGGCCGGCAACTAGTACTGTTCGACATCCCCTTCATGGTCGCTTGCATGGCGACATCGCTCGCCTGGACATCGGATGGTCGTCAGCTCTTTGCGGCATCGTACAGCCAAGTCAAGCACTTCGACACGTCCTCAGGATCTTTGCTCAAAGAATGGCCCGTTCCTGGTGGTGGTCGGAGTGGTTCTGTCATTCTATCGTGCAACCAAAAATTCGCTGTCGTCACCGCAAACAAATCACTCTCGTTTTGGGACACCTCTACACATCAGCAAATCGGGACTGTTATCAAACACAAAAGCAACATTTGGCGGATTGCCCTTTCGCCAAATGACGACCAGATTGCAACCGGGGATGAGAACGGGAAGGTCACCCTGCGGAGTCTACGCGACATCCTTCCTGTCTCGTACTTGACAGTGAATGTAAGCAATTAACTCATCAATGTGGTCAAACCTAATTCTTCATTGCAGTTACCCTTGATGTGCGTTAGCGAGACCGTGTTCAAGTCGTGGACGCAGGGCGACTTGACCCGCGCCGAGGAGCTCTTGACACAAGGTGCCATAGCTCCCTCCAACACGTTGTATCGTGCACATACTCTTGCCCATCGCGCTCTTGTGCGAGCCCGTTCGAAACGGTGGGAAATGGCAATCCGCGATGCCAAAGAGGTAAGTAGTTCGGGTGATTTGGCATTCTATGTCGTATTTACCATCATCCATCAGTCCATCAAGGTTCAGAGATCTGCCATCGGCTATATCGCGCATGCCATCACCCTTGTCGGTAATGGGAAGCACGAATCAGCCTTGCGGGTATTCGATCTTGTGTTCACAGAAGGTCTCCCAAGCGAAAACAAATTTCTCCTGCTGATCAGAGTATGTGCTTGTCATTGTCGTCGGTGTCGGTGCTGATCTTGCGTTTCGTTTAGGCCATTATCCTGTTCGAATGCGGAAAACATGATGACGCCATCCTGCGTGTAGGTGACTTGATCGATATATCGGACGATCCATCATTGTATGTCACTGTCCGGGTACGTACATGATGAGACATGGGCCTCTGTAAGGTTGACAAGTCGTCGACAGGCCCAGATGTGCCTCCTACTTGGAAGTACGTTGATGAGAGGCAGAGACAACAAACGCGCAATAGAATTGTTCAAGCGTGCCGAAGAAGCCATCCCGTTTCAACAAGGACCTCATCTAGCAGTCATCTCACTTGTAGGCTGAACGTTTCGACACTCTACGATCACTCTGACTCTGTCTGAAAGATATTCGGATGGGACTTTGATAGACTTGGCCCTGCCATTCAGCTACAGCTATACAAAGCCATGTATGCCACGGGCCATTCCGAGGTTGTAGAGTCACTTTCTACCATTGTAGAAACACTCGGCAAAGAAGTGTTGACGAGCGAGGACACCAATGATTGGAATCCAGGTATGTTTGTCACAACCAATTCAGATCGCCATACATTAGGTTTCCACCTAGATCTCGTCCAAAAGTGTCTCGCGACTTTCGAAAACAACGGTGATGTGGCAGCGATGTCCAACGATTTTCCACGAGCGGTTCTACAGTACTCTACTGCGCTGTCCCTTAATCCGTCGAACCCTGTTGATCTCCTTGTTAAGCGAAGCAATGCCAAGGTAATGCTTGGTTTCTGGGAGGATGGTTTGAAGGACGCAGACTCCGTACGGCTTGGCTTTGCCCCCTTGTCTCTCCACCCTGACCTTAACCGGTGCAGGCAATCAAGGCTGACCCTCTCCACCCAAGGGGTTACGAGCAGAGACATACGGCCCTGCATGGTTTGCAACGCTACGATGAAGCGATAACTGCATTCACCCGCATGCTTTCCATTATCGAAGAGTCCCCCAATCAAGAGATCCGTCGTCAGTATCATTGCACCTGGCGAAAGGTTGACATTGACGTGAATTGCACAGAACTAGGAGAGAAATATGTCTCGCCCTCCAGGTCGGGGTCAGCCATTGACGATGTTGTTCGTGGGGCTCTCAAGGCATCCCCACTCGTGTTGATCGACGTCAAGAATGGGCGTCTGTGCGACGGACCGGAACGAATGCGCACATTCAGATTGGAATTGCGGTTCAAAGAACTGGTTTCCTCCATGACGCACGAGTTGGATAAAGGACGGATCCAGCAGGTGGTCGAAGAATATTTCCTATACGTGACGCTTTCGCACGTCTGGCAAGGGAAGGAACCTTCATTCCAAGATGTCAATCTGGCTGGCTCAGTGTGGAAACTAGATTCGTCATCTCCCCTGAACGAGAAGCTCCGCAAATTCTGCGAAGTGGTTCGCGACAACGGATACCGCTGGGCTTGGGGCGATACTGCCTGTATCGACAAAACGATCGGCACCATCTTGAACCAGTCGCTCATGATGATGTACAAATGGTATGCAGCCTCAGCAGCCACATTTATCCTTCTTGTGGACGTAGACTCCCCATCGGCCCTCGGCGATCTCCTGAAGAGTATTTGGATGACGCGTGCCTGGACCGCACAAGAGCTTCTCGCAGCAAAGGCGATTCGATTTTATGATCGCAATTGGAATCCATACCTCAACGATACTCGTTCCAACCATAAAGAATCCCCGGAGATCATGCAGGAACTCGCAGACGCTGTCGGCATGACTCGAGAAACGATCATCGCTTTCA
>JBBPMA010000603.1:0-20096 GCA_038090075.1 Xanthoconium purpureum | reverse complement strand
GGGGTCAGTTCGGTAATGCATTGTTTTGTATCGCAGACGGCAACGTACCCTCGTAAAGCGACATGGTCTTGAGAATCGCAATGATGTCGATCGCGCGCGAGGCGGAAACAACGCCTGAAATACACCATGCATTCCGGATGTTCTGGTGGTTGTATAGGGTAGTCGCTTCGCTACTTGAGGTCTCAATACATGGGCCCATGTACGCAGCGCAGAAGAAAGGGGACTCACAAAACATCCCCAACGTTTCCCGAGCTGAAAACGATACCTAACTTCGTTTCGCACACTTTATCAATATCCGGACACAATCCAGGAGTCAACGTGATCGACAGTAGAGTACGGAGGTGAGTCAACGGCGAGGAGTGGGTCACCGACGAGACCGGAGTGTTTCCAGATGCTTTCGTATCCACGACCGTCAGCTTCATGGAGCGCTCCAGTGCAATTGTAAACATGCATACTCAAGGAAAATTAGACATGATCACTATCCGCTTCAAGAGCATGGACTTACTTGAGTCCACAGTGGCAGGCGCGTTGGCAAGGGTTGATACCGAAGCACTGACATGTGCATCCCTACCATCGATTGGTCTGCAAGAAGTGTTGGGATTTTACTCTCCCACAGCAACGGTCGACGAAACACTCACAGTTCAAACCAACCCGGGGTGCTGAGGGCATCTCTAGCCTTCTCGCTGTCCATGGCCCGCCGAAACTCGCCTGTCTTGATGTCCCACAACCCGGCAGAATCACCGACATAGAGTACCATGAGTAAATCATGATCCTCGCCACCACCATAATGAATGCTTGACAGAGGCGACGATGCACCCGGTAAAACATATAACCTGGTCCAAAAGGTCATCCAGTAGAACGCGACAACGATCAAAACAGACATACAACTCGAATCCGTCCACCAAAATGACCGCGATCGTACTGTCCACGGATATGCATAGCGTGCATCCACGCAGTGAGCCCTCGTTATCTTCTTGTTGCCGTACTTGAACAACGTGCAGCAATGACACTATAAATTGGATGAAATTTGAAGTCCCTGGTGAGGCGCGAATGAGTTCTCAAACTTCTAAAGATGGGTTTCTTCGTACTATAGTGACCATACAGTGACGCCGCCATCATCTGATCCTCCGGTGATGAAGCGATCCCCCGTTCGTTGGTTACGGATGAGGTGCAACGAACAGATGGACGCAGGAATAGCGATGCTGGAAAGGATTTGAAACAGCGGAACGTCGGTTGGAGATGAGGAAGGAGGCGACCGTGAGGGTGACTTTGGGGAAGTTAGTGCTGGAAAGGAAGTACGACAAAGACGGGTATCGCCTAGGAAAACGAACGTCAGAAGGAGCTGACATAGAACCGAAAACACACTGTAACCGAATATAAGTGAATTAAATTCCAGGGGAAGAATTACAATCAGAACAACCTCGTGACGCGCAGCGGTCGTTGGTCGCGAGGGCCAAAATCTATGATATGACCGATACGATTGATCTCGCGATTCTGATGGTGAAAGCAGGGTGAAACGTGTACGCGCGCGAACTTGAAAGTGAGGGACGACCTGCAGATCACGTGATACTCGCTATTGGTGTATCCCACAACCGTATGCCCACGAAAATGCCTCTCTGGCCTGACGCGATCTTAACTCGCTGGCACAAAATCCTCGGCCTCCGGCGCCAAATTCCCGCGTGCTGGCACCGCGCCCGCCTGCGGGAAGAAATCCGCGAGCGCCGCCTCGCCACAACGCCCCTCGCCAGGGTCAGCGAAACATCCGATGTCCTCTTCACCATCAGCCGGGCAGCGCACGACGGCTTTCCCGTCTGCAAGAGACCCCCTTTTGCCCCCTTCCACAATGGATTGGCCTACGTATATATGCTCGCCAAATACACGTCGCGCTGGGGTTTTTACCGGATGGCTGCGCTGCTGTGCGGGGCGCCGGATGCCGCTACGGTCAGGGAGGTGGTGAATCCTGCTAAGGACAGCAAGCTAGATGAGGTGGCGGTCAGGCATGGGATTAATCTGGCGGCATTTAGGAGGGTGGGAAGGACGCTGAGGTGTGTGTGGCCGCTTTTGCCATAGGCCCAGACATGCAGGTGATATGGCGGGCCTCCGGCAGAAGGCTCAGGCCATAGTGAAGATATCTTGCGAGATATTACGATAATCATCGTGTGCTTATGACCTTGCAATACCACTGTAGCTCCGAGCTTGATGTATTTTCATTTTGCATTGTCAGACAATCCCCTGCGAGCAATTTCAAAACTCTCGCCCCCCTGAATCTTGCAACATTTCAAACTTGCAAGTCCTGACTGATCCCAACATTTCACCACCGCCGTTTTTGCAAAACCTTCACTGCCGCTAGTGCTCGGTAAAAGTAGGCGGTGTAAATTTACCGTACCTGATTTACACCTGTAATTGACTGTGTTTCACGCCGTCAAGACACCAAGATGCCCCAATGGGTGTAAATTACAGTAAAATAGATGATATATGTAGCATGTGATCTCATGAGCCCGAAGCTCCCGAGGCGGCTTCGAACTTAGCTGCATAGAACAATTGGGCATGTACAATCAAGAAATTTGTTCCCAAACAGTTCAAGCTATGTCCGTGGTGTTGAACAGACGGTTCCCCGTGTCTGTGGTGCCTCTGCCGGTGTACTTATTGTCCGAGAGGCGGAGCGCTACGATGTTGAGATTGGCGTCGTGGACAAGTGCCCGCGCGAGTGGTCTGTCCCCAGTGACGGCTTGGGACTGAACTACACCGGCCACTACCACGATTCGAGCACCGGCATTCAGATTCCTTGCGCGCCGGATAAACTGCATCGCCGTGTCCCCGTTGTTGATCACTGAGTCTACCAACAACACGGTGTGTTGCTGCTCCACATGGTCTGGAAGGATCTCCTCAGGCCGCTTGGCGTGGACGAACATGGCAAGCGGGAAGGCGTCGTTGACGCCGAAGGCCATTGCTTCTCCGCCTCGCATTAGGGCGACGATCAGCGTGCGTTGCTCATGGACGAGTCGATGCCCCTCTGTCTGATGGCCTTGGACGTGTGGGATCCGGTATTCTTCGAGGCCGATGAGGTCTGCAAGGAACTCCATTGCCAAATACCACCCAACACGACGATGGGCATCTCTGAGAGCCGGTCCAGCAATGGTTGCGTCGCGAGTTGGCGTCATGAGAAGTTTGGCAGCGCTCTTGGACGTAGCGTGAAGGACTTGAGGACTGGGGCAACGTGGCCGGCAGAAGACTGACTCGATGAACTCGGGATCTGTGATATCTATCAGGGGAAGCCTGGTGGTGTCCAACCGCGGCAACACACTGCTGGGCAGCAGGACTTGCTGCGCTCGGAGACCCCCGTTGTCGATAGCATCCAACAGTGCCGCCTCCATGGTCTTGCTCCGAGTCCGATCCTCGCCGACCACGACAACGGCTTGATCCGCCTTGGATAACATGTCGAGGTCCAGAGGACTATCTCCGAACGCAAAGACATGGCAGTGGTGAACGGTGTGAACATGAGCGACCAAGGCGGCTTTCACCTCAGCGTTGACGACGATGGCATCGTTACCGATAGGTCCGGCGCCGATGGTTTTGATCCTGCTGAGGCCTGCTCTCTCCAAGACTCTCTCCCAAATAATAGCGAGCCCACAAGTGACAACAACCGCCCGGACATGCTCTGATGCTTCCACCTGCTTCAGGAGCTCCAGGAACTCGGGGTACAGAGTCACTTCCGCCGCCACGGCATCGCAAAGGTCGCTGAAGTGCAGGTCGCGGTGTATCTCTTCGTACAGCAAATTGGCTTGGCGAAAGGCGGCATATGAATACCCCAGCGGGCCGCTAAACAATTCCTTTAACAGATCCCCCTCCTCAGAGCCCCGAGACTTGGCAACCATCCTCCAGAACAGCGCGCCGGTATCCACCGCGGCCAACGTCCTGTCCCCGTCCACAACCAAGACTGTCTCCAACTTCTCCAACCCGCAACCCAGCGCCTGGTCCAGAATGCTCTTGGCACGGCGAAGGTTGTATTCCTCAGTGTGGACCCGGAAGTCGTGTACCAGCGCCGGAACATCTGCCGCAAGGTCTGACGACCGACCCAAGCCGGCCACCGAGAACAAGATGCCGTGATCCATGCAGAGACGGTGCAGCTGTGTCTTCTCCTCCTCCTGCCATCTGCGAAGGTGTTCAACGGATACAGCCGCGCGCGTCTTTTCCGAGTCATCTAGTCTGCGTTGGGCAATCACCTCGGCTGGGACGCCCAGGTAAATGATATGAGTGTACGTGCTCAGGTCGCCCCTGGTGCACACCACCTTTCCTGCCTCCTCCCCTTCGGCCCAGAACATGAAGTGGCCCGCGATAATGGCGGCGCGGCCGGTGGTGGCGCATTCATTGCCGATCGTGGTAATGGCGAGTTGGCGGTATCTGGTCTTGTCGTCTTCCGGCAACTTCTGGAACGCCTCGAGGCCGCCGAAAACGAGGGATGAAATCATAGCAGAGCCTTCATAGAAGGAAAAATGCCCCGAATCTTCGAGTTCTAGAGCGAGTTTGTTGAGCAGGAAGGTCTTGCCAGAGCCGGGAATGCCGTAGACGCCGACGACTACTGGCTTGGAATTTGGAATGTCAGGGCCGGCAGCCTGACCGGCTGAAGCATCCTCAGGATGCTTCAGCCGGTCTGCCGCCATGTTGCCGGGAGGGCTAGTCAATAATTTCGGCTGTTCTAGAGGCATAAACGCAACTAAGCTGACGGCAAGAAGGGTTGAGATAGAAGGCTGGGGGAAAACGGCTTCAAACTATTGTGGCCTGTCGGACAGCTTCCTTATACGGAACAATGGTTTGACTGGCAGAAAAACCTCAAGGCGGCCGAGCCATGGATCTTTGCATTATAAGGTTGAAGATTGCATATATGCTGATGCCTCTCGCCCTGGTGATATCCAGTCCAACGAACCAAAGTCAGCGGTAACCGAATGCCCTTCGCTCTCGCCACTCAGTCAAGGCAGCACCAAGCGGCCTTGGCCAAGGCGATTGGTGAGCGAAGGACTTATGCGACAGTGCTAGGGCTCCGTGAAAAACTCCTTCGGGAGTTCTTGACATGTTTCCATAGTACTACGTGAAGTTAAAAGACCAGTCGAGCGGTTCGCCACCCAGTGCTCTGGTGGATGAACTCGGTTGTGCGCTCTCAGGATGTCATGGTCTGCTCGAGAGGCTTGTCTGACAACAAGTCAAGTAGTCGCAGTGATTCTAAATGAGCATCCTCAAACGATCTGAGCACCTCACCATCACATACAAACTGTTCATTGCTGCAAGATGCAGCCGCGAAACGATTGTGATTCGTGAGGACTCGCTGTGCACGATCAAAAGTGCGCTCGAAATATGGTCAAGCCCGCAATTTCTGGAGGACTTGAATCGACCTTGATACAGTGCAATTTGGACCGTCGCCGTCGATGTCAGAGGAAGAGGGCTAAGAGCACAATAAGATTACGTAAGACCCTTGATTGGACCCGGGAGCAGTGTCACTGAGCGTGCCAGTGGAAAGCTACTACATTGATTAGACCTGTTAAACTGACATCATCATGTCATCATGACAGTATAGGATGTCTACATCATCTGCTTCCCCCTCAGCATCCGTATCTACCAGTTTGTACGACTCCAATTCTTCATCGAGAGACTTCATTGTCATCCTGTGAGTAATTTCAGCCCATGTGGGGTTGACGATGTTTAGTTGATGTCGTGGCAAATCCCTTAGCCTTGCTTTGGATTTATAATATCAGAGGCTACAGACAGTGATATCTGCGGAGAAACTCGATACGACTATGCAGTGTTCATCTTGAAATATGGCCAGTTGATCGTCATAAGCAAGAGATAAGAACCTGATAGTGCGTAAACCTAGCCTGATGACGTCATACGCAAGCATCTGTTATTGTGTGAACACCACCGCCATGTTCGTGGACCGTGGCTTTTCCATCATGATGGGCTCACCACTGCTCACTGCAGGCGTCACCGAGAATGGTGCGCTTGTCCTCGACGGCTGCAAGGCGGCATCCATCCGATGGAAGGATTTCCCACATGTTGTGTCCACAAAGTCGGACTCGGTGAGGCGGACGGTGGTTCAGTTCATCTGCTATCTCTCGTGGCCGTGTATCATCACCAGCGTTGCAGTGTGGGCAGCCGCAGTGCGGAGAACCGTGAGAGTGGGTGGGATTGTCCTCGTTGCGTGTGGGTCCGCCATACTTTTGCTGTCACCCTGGATGTACGTGTTCAGCGAGAGCAGCCGCATGGTCGATCCACAGCCGTGGTTTATCGGCATCAAAGGCGTTTTGGAGGCAGCCGTGCATCTGTACGGCGGGGGTATCAAGGGGCGGTACCGCCGCCTCGATTACACACCCAGCAGCTCCGAATTCGCGGTACCGGAACAAGGCTCGTTCCGTAGCGGGTCCAAGGCGCAGTACGACCGCGCTCTGGAGGCAGCGTGTGGACCGGAAGCCGGGGGGATGTACACCCTCATCGACACCCGCGCGTCTACGATATACTACTTTTCCGCGGACAGACCTCGGATGAAGTGGTGTTGGAAAAGCCGAACTCAGGCGCAGGCCCATACCGGAGCGCTGGACCGCCTCGCCGCCATAACCGGAGATGTTCGGCGCGTGCTAGTGGGCCTTTTTCTCAATACACAATGGCGTTATTACGAGGCGATTATGCGGGCGAGGATCTTACCGGAGACGCTGTGACCGGACAATGACCTCAATTATTTATTTAGGTGACTGGCTCCAGCCTGGACAACGCGAAAGATGTGAGGGCAGATCGGGTGTTGCAGGATCAAATCTCGACTGATATTTATAGAATTACATACAAGCGTGCTGCGATCGACGAACCGATAATTTTACAACTGCTTTCTGTTTCCGAGTCTGTGTTGGGCAATCACTGATACGGGAAAAATACGCGGCGGCTTCCCCCTTTCAACGCATTCACTCTTTCCTGTATTTCTGGTAGTAGTGAATGAGGCCAGTGGTCTGTAACGTATAGTGTGAGCACCGGCTTGATCGACATTCCGCGTGATACTTACCGAACTATCATGTCCAGTGACATCGGAGGGTTTTTCAAGCTGCGACAAAATGTTCTTCGCAAGCACCTTTCCGAGTTCGACGCCCATTTGGTCTGTGATTCGAAGATTTAACGCGCGACGACGCTAGTGAAAGGACCAACGCACCAAAGGAGTTGATACCCCAGATAACACCTTGGGTGAAGATCTTGTGCTCGTACAGAGCAATCAGAGCGCCAAGCGTCCTCGGGGTCAAAAGTGGGAACAAGATGCTGTTGCTTGGACGGTTCCCTTCAAACACCTTGCTCTTCACCAGCGCCTCGCTCGCACCACTCCCGAGTTCCTTGCGGACTTGCTCCTCCGACTTGCCAAACGCCAACGCTTCGGGCTGCGCGAAGAAGTTGGAGAGGAGAATGCGATGGTGCTTTGAGTTGGCAATGGGGTTGTGCGTGGTTGCTGGGGCGATGAAATCGGCAGGAATCAACTTGGTTCCCTGGTGGACGAGTTGGTAGAATGAATGTTGGCCGTTAGTACCTGCCGCACCCCAGATGATCGGCTGTGTGGCAAACGCATCAGTGAAGGGACAGTACGATCCGCCGTCAGACTTACGCCAGTCTGATAGTCAACACGCTGGCCGCCCTTGGTGACGAACTTGCCGTTGGACTCCATGTCTCCCTGCTGGAAGTAGTCTGCGAACTTGTGGAGATATTGATCATATGGCAAAAGCGCGTGCGTCTGAGAGCCATAGAAGTCGTTGTACCAGATGCCGATGATAGCGAGTAGGACAGGAAGATTACTCTCCAAGGGCGTCTCCTTGAAGTGTTTGTCCATGCCATGAGCACCCTTCAAGAGGGACTCAAAGTTATCGTAACCGATATACAGAGCGATCGAGAGACCAATGGCGCTCCACAAGCTGTAACGACCACCAACCCAGTCCCAGAACTGGAACATGTTCGCGGTATCGATACCGAAAGCCTGGACGGCCTTGGCGTTCGTGGATAGAGCCACAAAGTGTTTGGCAACGTGGGCCTTGTCCTTGGCAGAGGACAAGAACCAGTCCCTGGCGGACTCGGCGTTGGTGATAGTCTCTTGGGTAGTGAACGTTTTACTAGCGATGATGAACAGAGTACGTTCTGGGTCGCAGACTCTGACGGTCTCAGCGAGGTGCGTTCCGTCAATGTTGGAGATAAAGTGGAGCGTAAGGTCCCGCTTCGCGTACGACTTGAGGGCTTCAGTCACCATAACGGGACCGAGATCGGAACCGCCGATACCGATGTTGACGATGGTGTTGATGGTCTTCCCGGTATATCCTTTCCATGCACCACTTCGGACGGCCTCGGAGAACTCCTTGATATGAGCGAGCACGCCAGCGACTTCGTCGACGCCGTTCTCCTGGATCTGGAAGTCACTAAAGTTGCGTAGTGCAACGTGTAGGACAGCGCGATCCTCGGAGGTATTGATGTGTTCTCCAGCGAACATCTTATCGCGGTAGGTCTCGACCTGAGCCTCACGCGCGAGAGATAGGAGTGTGTCCAAGATCGGCTGCGTGATCAGGTTCTTGGAGTAGTCGAGAAGGAAGGTGGTGTTTGGATCTGTGGCGTCCACATACTCCTTTGAGAATTTCGAGAAGCGATTGGGATCCTGGGCGAAGAGCTCGGATAGGACGAGCCTGGTGTATTCAGCGTCGTATGTCCGCTGGAGCTTCTGCCAGGCGGGGTACTCTGGCAGCCATCTTTGAGCGTATACAATGCACCTGCACTGACGACGCACCAGTGGCAAGTTTTCCGCTCATTGTGTTTGGGGCGACGACGCGGGCGAATGTCGAAAGGGATATGTCTCGCGCGGGTCACTTTATACCTTCGGGTCCCAGCAATCGTGGGAATATGCAACATCGCCACCCCGAATAGGACCGACAGTGCTTACTGGGTGAGAGAAAACACTTCCAGTTGAAGTCCTAGTCTTTGTCAAGGCGTGACCTTATTACCGTGAACAGTGGCGGAGGTCCGTGCTGGCTTACACAAGTCAGTCATTCTTTTCTGCCTGCAGGGCGACCCATAGCCTCGCTGATAACGACACATACCAGCGCGAGCTGGAAAAGATAACCAGGAATGATCATCGGAGATATCTTGAACAGGGACTGAAGTCGCGTCAGACCCAGAATCATATCGACAAAATACCAAAACTCACGAACAATCCGAGATAAACCGTCAATGCCACGGCCGCCGGATTTCAGCTGCATGACTGTTTTTCCCAGTCCTGACATGAACACGCGGGTGGGTTTGTCCACGGACGCAATCAAAGTGAACAGGGACTCACGTAACAAAGTTATGCTGCTTCTTATGCATCTGACAGCGTCGCGGCATTGCAAAGCATTGGGGCCAGTGAATGTCCCGACATCCAGCAGAATTTCGCGTCTTGACGGGATACCGTGTAATGTGAAACATCTATTTCATGCCTCTCGAGGGAGAACAATCTTTGACCCTGCGCTTAGTCAAAAAAAAGCGGAGCTTTGGGCAGTGCCAGTGACCGTCGACTAGTGCTGGTTGGTGGAAGCTAGCTGTACGGTCACTGCCAGTGGTTCAACAGATGGGCCCGGGCAGAGTCTGGAATATTCGATCATGCGTGAGGCGCGCGGCCACTCAACGCCGACTGGCGGAAAAGCTGCAGGACGAAATACGTGTAATCATGTCGTACATGTTGCACATCTAGCGTCATGGTGACCACCTTGTCACCGGAAGTTTTTCATCGACTCTGGACCCAAGACGATTTTGGAGCAGTCGACGTTGTAAGATGTTGGTCCGGTGCCGAAAAACTCATCGCCAACCCATTTTGCAACCCATACTGATCATGAGTTGCCTGAGTGAGGATTGAATATTCGATCCCTCGCTAGGTGCTCCAGTCATCAAATTCGAGATGCAACTTGAGGCATGGCCCCCTGAGGGGCGAGACCTCAATACGACACGTAATACATGGGCAGTTAACACGGAGAACGTATTGCAATCTCACCCCAGACGTCAGCTGTCCGTGAGTTACGATCCTTTTCTGAAAGAGATAATCTTCGCAGACTCTTCGGCCAACAATCTATCGACGGTACCACTGAGCGAGCCAGATTTCTTGTGGATATCCGATGCATCGGGCATTTTTGCAAAAAAAAAATTGCAGCCCGGTGCAGTTTGACACCATACATATACAAAGTTGAGTAATAGCCGAATCTTCTGTACGTGACCCTCGCCGTGCGTCGTACTAAATTAGGTTAGAACCGAATGTAAACTGACGGCATGTCACCTCACTGTTAGGACTGGACCCATTGCGCTGCGTTCCAGACCACGAAAAACACTCGACAACAAGAAAAAGAAATGTAATCGCGGCGACCTCGAGTGGCCCTGCAGGGGCCATCGAAAACCTATAAAGACAGGCCAGTCGCTCCCATCCTCCCCATCACAAAGCGTCTCTTCTCTGCACTCAGCTACTCATCTACACTCTTTAAACACACTTCTCTCACTCACTTTCTACATATCACAATGTTCGCTCGTCTCTTCGCTGTTGCCTCCCTCGCTGCCCTCGCCGTCGCTGGCCCTGCTCACCTCGCTCTCCGCGACCAGTGCAGCACTGGCCCCGTCAACTGCTGCAACAACGTTGCGAATGTATGTCTAGGATGAATCCTTTGTTCACGGTCTCCAACACTAATTTGTCTCTAGGCCAACGATGTTAGCAATGTGTTCAGCCACGACATCCTTGCGGCCATCGCTGGCGTCACCGGCAAGGTCGCCTGGAACTGTAGCCCCATTGACGTTGTTGGCGTCCTTACTGGTAACAGCTGCACCTCGCAGGCCGTTTGCTGCTCTAACACTGCTATGGTGAGTCCTCTTTGCCATTTTCCTGTCTCTGTTTGAACCGGTGTTAATGCCTATCTATAGAACGGCCTCGTCAACGCTGGCTGCTCCCCTATCAACCTTTGAGTCTTAGGCTCACTGTTGAAATGATAGAGACTGCCGAATGTTTTGGTCGGTGGAAGGTCCCTCTACTCCCTGTATAGAATTTTCTGGTGGCATCGATCATTAGTGCTATCTTAATACACTCATTCTTAATACTTTTGTGTGACTGAGGGCTTGAGCTATCATTCAGCGGTGTCCAAAACTTTACAGCTAACTCTTGTGAATTTCTACTTGACAGGAGTCAAGTTACTGAAAAGGGGTAACTTCGGCGCTTGATTTGTATCACTAACCTGAGAGATCCTCGTCGCGTTTTTTCTTCACAACTCCGCTAGAACAGTCACTGCGCACCAAGAATGTTATATCATAGTCCCATACTTTGTTCGTGCCGCCCGAATCGTTCACTGCACGTTCGCAATGTCACATCCATGGTCGTCCTCCCATGTCGATTGCTTCTCGTCATGTGTATTTCTGCCCTGTCTCGCTTTCCTGCCCTCGGTTTGCCTGTAGTCGGGTGTACATCGCTGCCATTTCCTACAGATGTCTGATACATGATATACACATGGGCTAGGGAGGACCGCAATGAAAACAAGGATAACCGCCGAGCAGAGATCTCCACGACTCTACGTATCGCGCTTTCCTATGCTTTTACATCTTTCGATGAAACCCTTGGCCCCACTCTTGCTTCGTGTGTGTCCCTGGGGGCGTCTTTGCTCCACGATCTCGTAGAACAAGGTACCTTGCGCCTCGGCAATCTCGAGCTCGAGCGCACTCGGCTGGCGACTCCCATCAGCACCAGCGAACGCGCCTGCACCCCAAGGCGATCCTATCAAGAGCATGTCGCCTCAGAGGGGAGAGAGAAGAAGAAAGGCAAGAAAAGAACGCACCACCGTGAGCCTCACTCACATTGGACAACTGGCCAAACGTGCGGCTGTACCCGAGAGGGACGTAGACGATACCATGATGCACGAGTGTGGACAGTGAACTCATGACAGTGGATTCTTGACCGCCTCCTGGGGTACCCGTGGAGACGAACACACCCGCAAACTTGCCTGCCAGGGAGCCCTTGGCCCAGAGTTGGCCTGTGGCGTCCCAGAATGCCTGTCAGAGGTGATCAGATCGCTGGCCGCGATACCACGAAACGATGAAACTTGCCTTCCACTGCGCGGGGAAGTTACCGTAACGGGTGGGGATGCCAAACAGGAAGGCATCGAACTCCGTCAATTCGTCGACGGAAATGATGGGGTAATCTGGTTTCGGCGGAGCATGCATCTTGGTGAGGACCTCAGCTGGGAGTGTCTCTGGTATTCTGGGAACGCGAAGGGAGATTGGATCGATAAGTTGATTGTAGGCGAGACTGGAGCAACAAGACATACTGGTAAATCTTAGCAGAGCCACCGGCCGCGACAACGCCCTCCCTAACAGATTCGGCGACTAGGGCAAAGACAAAGGTCAACAACGAGAATCACTTCGGCGACAATGTCTGCCCACTTACGTTTGGCGATATGGCCGTACATGGTGTAGATGATGATGGCGACCTTCGGTGGTGACATGCCGAGTAGGGATGAGCGGTATAGAGATAGGTGTTCGGAGAAGGAGAGGATCAACGTTAGATGGGGTTTGATGAGGGAGGACTGGACGGGTATTTATACGGCTCCATGTTCGAATCGGATAGGCGCAATGGTGTGTCATTATTGCCAGCGAATGCTACTACATCAAGGTCGCTATACCCTTATCATAAACATGGACAAAAACATGGCGCACTCGCGAGAATCCGTGGTGTCACCGGACATTGTCAAGCTGACAAACTTCTTGATCCCGATCAGTCACAAGTTACAAGGCCCAGTCAATGCCCGCATTGACGGAGTTGGTGAGTCAGCTAGTTTTCCGTTACATACACATTTTCGGAGAAAGCGAAAAATCGCGCTTCGGATACTTCCGGCTCAACTCATCTATCCCTGCATTTTATCTTCAACCTCCAGTCCACATCAGCTGTATCGTCCAACGAAGGGAAGATGCGACAGTGGTTGATGGCTTGGGTGAGGCCATGACTAGTCATCAGTTATCAATATATCGATGATCAATCACTAGGCAACAATGCGGGGCTGTATAGGACAGTCTCGGCGAAAACGTGTAAAAGACGAATGTGTAGTTTAAGTGTTCCACGAGGGAAATTCAGCATAACGTGAAGAAATGTGACTGCAAAATGAATAACCACAAAAGGATCATGCTGGACGGTGCCTATCCCACATTTCCAGTTGCTTGAGCATAGTCTGGCGAGGGAACTTCGCTAACTGTAACGGATGAGCAATCCGTCAAGCTCGTAGTACGACTTCGCGAGTTTGCAAAGTTTGCAAATTTGTCGGCCAGCGACGGACCACCTAATACTTCGGGGAGAGGTCACCGTCCAGGACCAGGTGGCAATAAACGCAGTCAACACCTTCGGAGCAGCGAAGCAGACAAGAGCCTTCCCTGCTGGTTGGAATAGATTGCACTGTCCACTTGGATGGCATAATTTCCATGATTTGGTCACTTAGCTCTGTAGATCCAGACGGCAGCCCCATTGAAGTTGAATGTAGCTGAACGGTCTATTACATTGTTCGTCGTGAACGTACTGAGATAATAGCTGCGGAGGAATGGGTGATTGTGTCCAGTGACATGTCCAGGGAACGTACTTGTTAGACGTCGTCTTGGGACGTACCCGGAAGTCACGTGGCATCATACAGGATCAGGGCATGCTTGTCGTGATGAGAGTAAAGAGAGGAGGGTCGAGAAGAGGTTCTGATGACCAGCGTTTACATCCTGATTGCCGACGGCGTGGAGTTGAACCGGGAAAAGAAAGATGCAGAGTTGTGATCTCATCTGATGTTCTGTCAAACAGCTTGTTGAATCCCCGGCGTTCCGATTACGTCGGGTCGACGGAGCCTGATGTAACTTGTCTTCTTCTTTCTACATCGCAGCTTGTAAGGTAATGTAGCATTCTTGCCGTACCAGACAGTAACTTGTACAATGATTCTAGCTCGAAACAGCCCAATCTGGCTGGTGACCACACCCTGCCGGTTGCTGGGAGGCAAAATGGGTAAACGACGTATGACGGCTCATGACATCTATCTCCGTTCAAGTTGTGCCTCTAAACGAGGCCCGCATGAAGATATCTGCCAGTGGACTGGCACATCGTTTTTTCCGGCTGCGGGCCAGTTCACACCTATGGCATTGAAAAACCCCTACTGGGTCTACGCCGCTCGCCTGCAGGATCTTTACACCCTTCTCAGCGGAACTCGCCCGCAACGTCTCTCTCCACGCAGAAGATGTCCCAGAGCGTGTCGTCCGTCCAGACTGCGAGGGAAATACCGCCGTCAGATACGAATAAGGACTTGGACAAGGTCGGAGAGGAGCTCACCCATCTTCCTGAAGGCGGCGCAGCGGCATGGTGCATGGTCATCGGAGGGTAAAGAATCGTCTCAATTTCCTCAGATCCTTTGAGTGCTACAATTATCATGACAGGGCGCTGATCCAGTTCTGCGGTTTTGGGTAGGCGTTATCCTTCACCTTTGCGGCTGCCGTGCACTCACATACAAAAAGGTACACGACATCGTTTGGCGTTTATCAAGGTTTGAACTCTCCCGTGGACTGCCTCGGAGTCTCATATTCACCGTCGCAGACTTTTACACCCTACATTATCTGAGTAACGAATCACCATCTACAATATCGTAGGTTTTGTCCGCTTTATGGTCTGCGTGGAACTCGAAGCTTGCTTGACAGCTGGATAGGAAGCGTCAATGCGTTTCTTGTGTCTGCTTGCGGTCTTGTTGCAGGTCCACTCTACGATCGTGGTTATTTGTATGTTCCAGCCACTTCCTGCGTCGGTCGACACTCGATGCTGATTGTGCCAAGCTACCATCTGTTGATCGGGGGGTCGTTACTACAGTCGTTTGCCTTGTTCATGCTTTCACTCACTCAGCCAGGTCAATATTATCAGGTCTGTCACCCTGCCACCAAATATACTGTCTGAACTGTCACACTGAGTTAAAATGACAGGTCTTTTTTGCACAAGGCATATGCCTCGGAATTGCTCAGGGGCTCCTATTTGTCCCAGGCCTCGCAGTAGTTTCCCACTATTTCCACCGACGTCGTACGCTTGCAATGAGCCTCGTCGCCTCTGGATCCTCACTCGGATCGGTCGTCCATCCCATTATGTTAAACAACTTGTTCAACCGTAGTGTCGGCTTTGCCAACGGCGTGCGGATCAGCGCTGCCTTTGTCAGCGTCCTGCTTCTCATCGCGTGTCTGCTTATGCGCACGCGATTGGAACCACATAAGAGTCCAGCAAATTACCTGTCGGTCGGAAAGGGTATCGTCCGCGATGTACCATTTTGTATCATGTGTGCTGGGTGAGTGTCAATCTCACGTAATTCGCAGGTGATCTGACCGATACGGTAGATTGTTCTTCGTTAACACCGCACTATTTTTCCCAATATTCTACTTGCAATTGGATTCTGTACAACATAGAAACTCGGAGACATTCTCATTCTACTCTGTAGGGGGTTTGACGCCTCCTCACGAGCTATGGGATATACTAATTGATCCCTAGTTGGTACTTTTGAATGGGGGAAGCTTGATAGGCAGATTGTCTGCTGGATTCATTGCACCCCGTGTTGGCGTTCCAAGGCTGATCATAATGACGACAACCGCGTGTGGCGCTCTCATTCTCTGCATGACCGGTCTGAATCACGTTCCGACGGTCGTTGTACTCGGGTCGTTCTTTGGCTATTTCTTTGGCGTCTGTCAGTTACTCCCTCTTTTCACATTTCATAAGGTGCTGAACCCGGACAGTTATCGCATTGATGTCACCTCTCATGGCGCTCCTCACTCGGGATCTCTCGGAACTTGGGTCTGTGTTCTTTGTGCATTAGGTAATTTATTATGGGATGCTCACACGGTAGCGATCCAGTGCGCGCATGGGTGTTGGAATGGCTATTCTTGGCTTGGGTAGTCTTATCGGTGCGTCCTCGTGCAGAATTCTTTCATATCATCGCTCAAGGCTATGTTCAAAGGCGGGCCGGTGGCTGGTGCGCTGCTCACGTCGCAATACAAGTGGTGGCAACCCTCGCTCTTCGCTGGGGTACGATTTCCTTCTCCCCACGCCTGTCAGAGTGCAACTTGGTGACGCGTTTTGACAGCTCGCTGCTCTCACTGGGTCTGCGTTGTTGATCATGATGCAATTCACGTTGATGCGTCGGGAACGCTCGATGGGGAAACTTCAAGAATCTGGAAGCTCTGGAGAAGGTAAAGCGTAGCTAGAATAGTTGCCGTTGGTACGCTGGTATGCATACCTGGATAACGACTCGTGGGTATCTTCGAGAATGGACCGTCCGTACGGCATGATATATTATTTGGACACTTTGCGGAGTGCGTGTATTTTGGATGTCCAGCAACCCACAATGGGATATCATCCGACGAAGTGGTATTACGTGTTAAGTATGTAGGGTCTGCAATCGACGGCGAGGGACGGTGTGGGTGGGATTGTCGTGATAGACCGATTGATTGCACCCTAACACGATAACGACATCTATTGTAGCGAGATGACTTAGTCCAGGCACATCGGGAGATAAAGCGATATGATCAAGCCTGTAAGCACGCAACAAGTGCAAGTGCTCACGAGAATTCCCGCTTCATAGGGAAATTATACATTGCGTCGTGCTGACCAATGGGTCACCGGCAGCCAGTGTCTCTACCGAAGTGGGTCTCTAGTGCCGACGTACCACCGCTGGCGCCTGGGACGACTCGCCATCTCGTCAATCCGACTCGGATATAGGGCGGTATAAATACCAGTCCAGTCGGCCGCAATGAGCCCCATCGGACGTTGATACTCTTCTACTTCTACCTCCGCGTACCAATCCATCTTTGCTCGATATGTCTTCCCCAAGGGTCGCCATCATCATCTACTCCATGTATGGCCACATCGCCAAACGTGAGTGCATCGCTGAATCTTTTAAACGCTCTTGAGCGCCCCGACCATCGTCTTGCTAGTCGCTGAATCCGTCAAGGCGGGTGTTGCCGCGGCTGGCGGCAATGCCACAATATTCCAGTACGTTCATCCTCCGTTCTCTGCCCGACTTGTCTTATTGATCTCATCCAGAATCTCGGAGACCCTCCCGGTTGAGATCCTCACCAAGATGCATGCCCCTCCTAAACCAGATTACCCCATCATTCCCGCCGGCGATTTGACAAAGTTCGACGCCTTCCTGTTTGGCATTCCCACTCGTTACGGTAACTTCCCCGCGCAGTGGAAGGTAAGCTCAGTCGTTTTTCGCGAGCTCCGCAGTATGGTGGTGAATAGCGATCTAATCCCCCTCGGCAGGCATTCTGGGACGCGACAGGCCAACTCTGGGCCAAAGGTGCCTTGGCAGGCAAGTTTGCGGGCGTGTTCGTTACCACGGGTACCCCAGGCGGCGGTCAAGAAGCGACCGTCATCAATTCGCTCTCTACGCTCGCACACCACGGGATTGTGTACGTCCCGCTCGGCTACAGCCGCACGTTTCCCCAATTCTCTAATGTGAGCGAGGCTCACGGTGGTGCGTCCCTGCTTTTCCACCCCTTGTGCACGCTATTCATGGGCTTGTCTGGGGTTTTCAGGATCGCCCTGGGGTGCGGGTGCGTTTGCAGGCGCGGATGGGAGTCGCCAGCCGAGCGCGCTTGAGCTCGAGATTGCCAAGATACACGGCACCCAGTTCTACGAGATCGTCGCCAAGCACAAGTTCTGAATGAGGTTTTACCACAAGGATGAGCTGTCCATGTACAATACGCACCGCAAGTGCCAATCTGTAAAGAGTAGGGCAACGTAAACATTTGCCATGTACTCACACGCCCGGTTCTTTCGTTCGCGAATAAGGGATGAACATATGAACGTATGTTTGATGGATTGTTGGGAGATGAGACCTTTGACACCCATGATTGTACTGATGGAATGATGGAAATCGCGTTGGTTCTGGAACCTTTACACGAGGATTCAACCCATACGTGAGAATACGGCGAGCGTCAGGCAAAAAGACGACATACCAACGAAAAAAAAAGCTGAGCCATGTTGGCGAGTTCCCGATGCAGAGTCCAATGCATTCGGAATCAAATGTTCGACCTCGATGGGGAGCTTGTTCTGCTAGGTCGTCGTCATGGCTCTCATCCGCAGGCCTTGGACCATCGAAAACGTGTCAGATCGGTTGTGCTTGGAAGTGATGAGCTGTGACATGTGATATGCGACGCCCCTGTCGTGACGGACAGAAGCATGTCACGTGGAACCTTTGATTCAAGTTCGCGCAGGAGGCGGGCGACCCACAGGAATCATAGCCTACAGCTCTGCACAGTGTGATCCCGCAGCAAACAAAAGGCAACTGGCCGAAGCACATATTCGAAGAGCCAGCGGAATAGGCCCGCAGAGAACAAACGCGATAGTAAAGTCAACTAGGTTTGTACTAGGACGTGTGGCCTTCGTGCTGACGTGACGTATCCGTCCGCAAATCATCTCGAGTCCTCGGACGGGGCAAGAAAATAGAACAAGCACCCCTACGAATTATTCAAGGGCCCTGAAATTGGATTGTTCACGGCCCCGAGAATCGTTCAAATCTCTGTGACTTTTTCCTTGCGAGAGGTGGCCAAGGAGCTCATCCCGCCAGTCGCATTTCCAAGCCTCCAAATTTGCCGCAAGGTACAGTAACATACACTGGATGAGTATGCGACACATTGCCTTCCCACATCTCAAAAACTGAATTTAAGCCATTCTAAGTGCTTCCATCTGGAAATTTGGGTATCCACGTTCGATTTCTTCCATGATCTCTAACTTGTAAACCGAGAGACCCCCGAGGTAAAAGCTTGCTTCTTGTGTGTTCTCAGGGACGCCGTTGGAGCCACTCTTACTATTAACCAGCGGAAAGAGTGTGGCATTGAAGAGTGCATTAATGTGCCTCTTGTAGGTCAGGGCGGCATGAGAGCTTGGCGTAAATTTGGTGATGCCGTGTCGGTGGAGATGTTTGATCGTTCGAACGGTCCAGGACCCCTGGAGTTCTATGCATGCAGGTCCATTGCAGGGCGTTGGTCCCTGGGGACCGTACACAAAGTATAGGTTCGGGAAATTATCGATCGTCATTCCGAGGCTGTCGACCGGGCCGTCATGAGCGGTCGAACGGGCAAGGATGGTTCAAGAGCTTACTATGTGATCGTGCCATCTCGCCAGTGGTCCTGGATAGTCTCACCATCAATCCCACGGAGGTCTATCTCGAGGAACGCGTCAGAGCGGGGATAGAAACCTATATGCATATTCCAGTCAGCTACACATATGGTATGATGGCCGTCAAGCACACCGCCCACCAGTGGCAAGAATGAGCACATCCAGCTCGTGCTCCCTCTCCGTCGTTTTCACACCTTTTGGCGTGATCTCGAGGATGGGATCCACATTAATATTGACAATGCCAACATTGTCTTGATCAAAGGTCTCGTAGACATACTGTTCAAGAGATGGACGCTTGCAGCCAAACGGGTGAGGCGGTACTGCCGGTGCTAATAGTTCGCATTTTCTGGGGTCCTTGACTCTCTCTCTGACTTTCTTCCTCCAAAATGCATAAGCAAGATCATTGCTTGGCTTGTCGTACAGGAGGTCTTGATAATTAGCGGCTATCACAAAATAGTTGTCATTAAGTAGCTGCCCCAATATCACTCACCTACCCCAGAAATGAAACCCTCCGCGGTTCCATAATCCTTCGAACGTCGTTTGTCTTTCTTTTTCACTGTCTTGTGTCATCGGACGTTGGATCCAGTCAAAAGGGAGACCGCAGGACGTAGTTAAAAGCTTTCGAAACATCTCTTCGTAAACCGGCTTGAAATGTTCCTGAACCTGCTCGCTGACGCGATATTGGCCCATAGGGGTTGCAAGGTTTGGGGTTCGCTGGAATACAGTGAGGTGTTCAACCTGATCCGAGTGGGGTATCAGTGGATTAAGACGATGGTTGGCCAGTTCATGCATACGTGTTGCCCGATTTCTTGAATCACTTGTATCCCACTTGATCCCGTTCCAATGACTCCAACACGTTTTCCCGTTGTTTCGATGCCCTCCTTTGGCCAGCGTGCCGTGTGACTCCATGCTCCCTGGAATGTTTCCG
>JBBPMA010000602.1:0-15187 GCA_038090075.1 Xanthoconium purpureum | reverse complement strand
CTTCCTTCTCTTTTGCAGCACGCCCGGAGTCCGCAAGTTGATCACAGAGTTGTCGGACGACCTTCTCAAGACGAGCCATCTTTTCGTCTGGAGGACGCGGGCACAAGGAAAACCAGAATCAGGGCCCGAATGAACCGGAGCGTCATCTTGTAAACAAGGCGACTCACTTGTCGATTCCTTTGTCACCAACGACAGTCAGCGAAAGTGGTTTGAGCTTAGCAAGTCAAATTATTGAAATAAATATACTTACATCGTTGCAGTAGGACGCGGGAAGGATGTCAGATAGACTGCGAAGTACGATTTTTTGGTTACTTGCGATCATAAGGTCGTAATTTGCTGAGATGGCCATCCATGCGATACCAGCGGCTTTGTGCTGGACAGATCCGATTTGCTTGTGTGTCCCAGTGTCCCAGAACGAGGCTGATGACCCGGAAGAAGCTCCGATGAATGCGCCGTTGTTTGCCACGGTGATGCACCCGAAATCGTTCCCGTCGATGGACCATTGCGAGAGCGTTGTCCCGGTGAACGCGTCGAGGCAGTAGATCTTGCTGTCGCGAGAAAGGGCAAAGAGTTGTTTACTATCGCTAGACCAGGCAATAGACTGATTGAACGTGGGTATGATTGTGATTGGAACGTCTGCGAGAAGGCGGCCGTCGTAAGAGTCGTGGATCCGAATGGCATTGCGACCCCAGCCAACACTGGCGCAGGCAACGAGGCGTCCGTCGGGTGAGAATTTCACCCCAGACATGCTGCTGTCATGTGTCCATGGGCCGAGCAGTCGCTGGCCAGTCGAGAGCGACCAGACGCTGGCAGTCCTGTCATCCGATCCGCTTGCGATTCTCGTCGAGTCTGGGGACACGTCGACTGCTTGCACCCAATTGCGGTGCCCTTTGAACTCGATCACTTTCTCACCGTTTTCCGCCTTCCACACCTGCACCTGCCCCAAAGCCGTTCCGCTCACGATCCACTCTCCATTTCGCGACACCGCAACGTCCCAAACTTTGCTCCCCGCATCCATTGGCGTATCCACCTCCGTGCCGTCCTCCACACGCCATCGTCGAATCTTCCCTTCTTTGCCACCGCTCACGATGTGCTTCCCATCAGCAAGAAACACGGCCGACCATATGTCTGTTTGACTATCGATCTGGATCGCTTTTGCTTCAGCCTGGCAGTCTTCGCTGGAGGAAGGGTGGGTTTCACTCGACTCTTGGGTCCTCGTCAGTATTGCCACTCTCAAAGGCCTTGCCTAGACGCTCGCCGCTCTTTGATCGCCGGTCTTTTCTTGCGGACATACCCAGACAGGTATCGGAGTAATGGTTGAAGCAAGGTGCACACTGCGCAGTTATTTACTGCCAAGGTTGCGTTGCAGACACGTGTCATCTTATCTTTATCGTTATTTTAGGCGCTTTCCTCATCCCAAAAATTCACTTACTGTTCATATTGGTCATGAGTGGAGTCCGAGTTTCCGATGCGGAATCGCACCAAGTCTTGAAACACGTGCCGGCCACCTGACCAACCCTCGGTACTGGTCGACCCGTAAAATGGATCCTTTTTCTTGAGGCTTGAACGCGTGAGGCTTGTATCACGCAGCGACGCTCGTGGCAGGGATACCAAGTTCCTCGTGACAACCACTAGGCCGGGATGCCCTTGAGGCAGACCAGCATTATGAAGTAGTTGGCTATGTACGCCGTGGGCCTGTCAATCTGGCAAAGTTGACTGTTCGAGCTGAAGGATCTGAGAGAAAGGGCTTGGAGAAGTGATCACGAGGTCATGCCAAAATGTCACCGAGAAAGCGTGTGACTGTATGTCATCCAGAAGTTCAAATTCATCTATGTACCTAGCGGAAATTGGAACCCGAGAAGAGCATGACGCAATTGACCTTGCACCGTCTGGAAACGTTGGTTGTCGTTAGTTGCCTGTTTATCCTCAAAACCATGTCTTTTTGGCTTCCTGGTGCGGTGTCGGTGACATCGGCGCCATATGGGAGGTGTCCGTTGGTAGCGTGCAGAAAGCGTCACATTCGTAAAGGTATGCTGGCGGTGATACGAAGTCGTACGGCACCGACAGGCTGGAATCGTCATGTTCACTTCGTGTCCCTTTCTACAGTTAGAGAGAACCTCTGGCGATGTAGGTGCAAGTGTCTGTTATCTTTCGAGCCTCTGATGTACATACGCGTTGAACGTCGCCGCCGCGAGCTAAGCATTGGAGTGATAATTTTATTGACCACCGACTTACCAACTCTGAGGGAAAGAAGAGCATTAAATCAGAGGGAAGTGTAGAGGTGATGATATGGTTATATGGATTAGTCGGACAAAAACACATCGTTAGACATCTAGAAGGTCAGCTTAATTTTCTTTCAGAGGCAGTGGTGGAGTCGGGCCGAACCAGTCAACAACTGGGACGAGTCAAACTCTTGGAACTATGCAGAACGACAACTAGTAGGGACTAGTACAAACACTAACTACATACTTGAGTATTATAAAAGGAGGATACGACACCACTTGATATCGTTGAAGGCTGTCAAAAGTGTGAGACCAAACCCATCGACTATCATCTACTGTATGTCGATTGTGGTACGGACGCCCCCAATCAACTCCGTCAATGATGTCTCCTCGCGAACCTGAACCATGATCAAACAGTCCGCAGCGACCCGTCTATACCGCATACGCGATACTGGCTGGAGCAACAGCGCACCAAAGGGCTGCCTGAGACGAGCAACGAGCCGCAGCGCGCGCGTCGTCAGATCGAGCGCAGCCGCGCCATGCGAGAACTCCTGGTCGAGAAGGGAACTGATCCAAGGGTGGATCAGAATGAGATCCTTCATCTCAGCGAGATCGTCCTTCGTGTCAATCTTTACCTCCACGAGCGCAGATGTGGTTGCAAGGTAAACGCGTGAGCCGGTCTCCGGATGGAATTTCGAGGTATCATCGAGTTGAGTGACTGGAAATGCGATGCAGGGGAGGCCGAGGCGACTTGCGGTAAAAGTTGGTGCGAGGAGTTTGTTGAGGAGGTCGTGTAACGTGACAGCGAGGGAGAGGTCTGGCAAGGATGAACGCAACTTCGTGACGATGCTGTCCATCTTGGCCGACTCCATGGGCTGCGGGACGTGCGGCGGAACGAGCCGATTGTAGACTGTAAGATCGGGAGGTAGACAACTGTTGTAGTCGCCCGCACGCCCGGTCCAAGCAAGGATGGTGACATCGCTCGAACCTGCTAGAATGTGTTCCAGCAACCGACCAACCGCGCGATTGCCCTCGCCATAGATAACGGGAATGGAAATGTTGAAGATGCCAAGCAGTGAGTACGCGATGTCTTCGACGAGCGTTGTTCGGCGGCTCGAAGCCATGTACAGCTTCTCGCGCACCCTGTCGAGGCCAGGACAAAGGACCATCAGCTCCTGTGCGAGAGCTCCCGCAGCCTGTTGCATCTCCCGAATAATGGCAGCGTCCTCCTTGTGGTTAAACATCTGAAGCCCAAGGTATGGCTTCCAGTCCTCCGTGTAGAACTGGACAACATCCGCTGCAACGTATTCCTGGTACGTCCATGCACGCGTATTCCAGATACTGCGACGGAGATCACCAGGCCGCTGGGAGTGCGACGAGACGCCTCGGAGGTAGACGATTGTAAGGGACGAACCACGATACCATGTGAACATGGCAACCAGCGACTCTTGTAAGACGACATTGTCCTTTTTGTCAATACAACAGGTGTCGGACCACACCCATTGGAATCCAAGAGCACCGGTTAGCTTGCAAAACGTCTGGAGTTTGATGTTCGCGAAGGATGCCTCCAGGTCATAGACAGAGATGTTCTCGACCCGCTGAAAAAGAGGTTCTTCATAGTCCCACCTGTGGGAGAACATGACGTAGCGGTAAAACTTTGTTACTTCTTCCTGAATACGTCCAAGATCAAGCATGGTGGTCATTAAAGACCGTAGTTCATCATAGACTGGAAGCGCTTCGAAGGCTGCCGCCTGCGCTGTTTTATCATATAGGCGCCCGGTTTCGGTGTCAATGAGGACACGTGGCATATGGCGGATGGTTTCTTCAATCACCTCGCGGATGGTGGGTGTTGCGTCAACGTACTGCCCCCGGAGCTCTATAATCGGGAAGGAAATTAGTGTGTTGCGTCTATGGGGATTGGTGAAGTGACCCACCGCAAACTTGAGGATCAGGCGATTCCTCGATCTTCGAGAGCATTGTCTTGAATGCCTCGAATGCTTCGCCGTAACGCTTTGCACCATGTAACGCGGCATGCTTCCGCTCATATCCTTTGTAGGACATTGGTTCAAGTTCAGTGAGCTGGATTGTACACAACACTGAGGTCCCTTTCCATGATAATAAGACATGAACCATACCTTTTCAGCGTCGATTAATGCCACTTTCCATGAGTTTCTGAGTGCTCGTGCCTTGCTTCGCTTATAAAGGACATCGCTGACATTCGAGGGATCGAGTGTCAACAAGTCGGAATAGTGGATGACGGCCTCGTCGTATTTTTGAGAGTCCATTGCTGTATCGCCCAAGTTTTCCAGCTTCTCCGTACAGCGACGTCGAAAGTCTGTTGAGAATATTTGGAACGCCCCTGGATACGTCTTCTTGGACCCACTCACCGGCTTCCCATGCCGTGTACGTACTCGTGTCCTCTGCCAGGTTGTTCTGCATTTTTTGGAAGCACTGGATTGCCTCTGTAAGTCGACCGTCCTGTTCCAGAACGTCACAGGCTGCCTGGTAGACGAGTAATTTCGGAATCTGAAACTGAAGCGAAAGAAAGTCAACATCCATCAAGGGCACATTATGAGACGCGTACCTTGGCAGCAACATCCAATGCCTCGTTCGCCGAGCCACGAACGAAGATCAACCTCACCCACTTGATCAAGAGAGTACGCGACATTGACGGACTAAGCGACAATGCAGTCGAATAGGCTGCAAGTGCTTCATCATATTTCTCAACTTTTGACGCTTCGTCTCCGTTCACTTCCAGCGTCGGTGCGCATCGGCTTGTGAGGTCTGACATACGAATTCGATAATTTCTCTTGATATGCAATACCAGAACTCACCAGCAAACCAGTCCGTTATGAACGTGTAGCCTCTGACCACGTCGTTCATGGCATTCTTGATCTGGAGCAGGGACGCGGCAGCATCAACTATGCGGCCCTCTGCATACAGAGTTTCACATTGGTACTTCTGCTCGTGGACACGAACAATGTGTGCGAGGTCGTCCGCTTTTTGTTGTAGTTGTACAATTTCGTTGCCCGGTGGACGTCAATACCAACAACAGAAGTCAGAATGCTGTTGGGCGTACTCGATTTTTCGACCTGCGCGCGAAGGGAGTTGATACACTCATTCAGACTTTCTTCCTTCCGATTGGTTGTGGTGAGCTCATGACGGAGTTCTCGTACGACTTTCTCGAGGTTCACTACTTTTTCTTCTGATGAATCAAAAACATGTTAGAATGTGGAAGTCAGAACAGCGAATGGACGAACTCGATCTTTCGTCCTGCGCGCGAAGGGAGTTGATAGTCTCGCTCAGACTTTCTTCTCGCTGATTGGCTGCGGCGAGCTCATGACGGAAGTCTCGTACAACTTTCTCGAGGTTTTCTATTCTTTCTTCTAATGAATTAAACATATTAGAACGTGCGAGGCAGGACGGGGAATGGACGAACTCGATCTTTCGTACTCTGTACGAAGAGAGCAGAGACTGTCCTCTCTATGCTGATTACGGCGTTGTTCGTTGAGCAGCCAACCAAGTTCTTGATTCAAATGTACTCACGGTGTCGCAGTAGGACGAGGGGAGGATGTTACAGAGACTGCCAAGTGTGATTTTGTCGCCACCGCCAATCACAATGTCGTGATTTGCCGAGATGGCCATGCATTCGACTCTGCCTGTATGTTGGATGACAGATCTGATTTGCTTGTGTGTTGTAGCGTCCCAGAATGAGACTGACGAGTCGGAAGAGGCTGCGATAAATGCGCCATCGCTTGATAGAGCGATGCACTTGGCCTCGTTGCCGTGGATGGGCCATCGGGACAGAGTTTTGCCAGTGAACGCATCGAGGTAGTAGATCTTGCTGTCACGGGACAAGGCAAAGAGCTGTTTGCTATTGCTGGACCAAGTAATGGACTGGTTGAACGAGTATGTGGTTTTGATCGGGACGTCGAGGAGGAGGTGACCGTTTTGACTATCATAGATCCGAAGGGAATCCTGCGCGTCGTTCCGCTCTGAAGCAGTCGCAAGGAGGCATCCGTCCGGCGAGAATTTGATGTCGGACACGGTGCTGTAGAACTTCCATGGCCCGAGCAGTCGCTGGCCAGTCGAGAACGACCAGATGCTGGCAGTCCTGTCGCCCGCTCCAGATGCGATCTTCGTCCCGTCTGGCGAGATGTCGACTCCATACAGTGCCCCATGGCTGTGTGCCACTTTGAACTCGTTTACTTTCTTGTGAGTCTCCGCATTCCATATCTCCACCCATTCCCGTGTCCCAGCCACGATCCATTTTCCATCTCGCGACACCGCGATGTTGTCGACATCATCCCTCGTGTTCATTGGCGGCTCTACCTCCGCACCATCTTCCACGCGCCAACGTCGCATCTTCTTTTCCTTGCCACCACTCACGACGTGCTTTCCATCAAGTAACACGACTGACCATATCGTACGTCGACCATCGATTTCGATCATTCTTGCTTCCTTTTGGTGGACATCACTGGGGGAAGGGCGGATTTCGCCCGACTCTTGGGCCTTGTGTCAGAATCCAACCTTCAGCTGTCTCACCTGGGTACTCACCATTCCTCGATCGCCAACCCTTTCTCGAAAACATATGCAGCCAGGTATCAGGCAAACGGAAAGAAGGATACACAGGTTGCTCACTCCCACCTTACGTACTGTTTGCGCTCTGTAACCACGTGTCGCCTTATCTCCGACGCACATCAATCCATACTGGTCTTTGGTGTTGGTATGTAGCAGCAAGTATCGTCTACATGAGCTAATTATCTTTATACTTTTCCAACAAAACCAGCCCTCCAAGGACCAAAAGCTGCAGTTGCGACGGACCTATGCACGAGAACTGTCGAGCATCACGCCGAAACTCGTGTCTAGTTCCACACGTCGCTGAAAACATTCTCGTTGATCGACCACAAGACCAATCCAGTCGATGGAGCGGCGGACAGCAACGCCAAGCATGAAACAATGGATACTGCTCCGTCTGGAAACGCTGGCCGTCGTCAGTTGAGTACCGTTTTTCTCGCGCGCCCACTTCATTTGTTTCGTGGGGGTGATTGGTGCGATTTGGATATTCGTTGATACGATGTAAACTCTAGAGAACATCGCGTTTGGCAAGGTACGCTGGCGGTGATAGGATATCGTATGATGACCGGATGCACTGATTCAACTGGATCGCGTTCGTCTCGCATCTTTTTCTCTAGTTTCAGAAAAGTACGTCGACGTTGAAGTCTTATCTGTCAACGTTGACCTGCGCCTGCTCTTTTCAGAACATCCACGCAACATGAGTGAGTTCAAGCTGTACGTCGGCCTCGATCCAGACCATATGGTTCAAGTTTTGCATGCAGGGCTTCGGGATGACAGCTTCTGGAGACGTTTACGATTATGCATGTGAACAGGGATGGCGTGCCTTTTCCGACGTGATTCGTTAAGATCGTACCGCTCTCGTAAGTAAGGACACTATTCCTATCACCATCATGTTGACTGGGGTACAGGGCACATGAGCAGAGTTTTCACGTATCCATCTGGTATGTCGCTATTGCGGGAACCACGGAGCCGTCGTATGTTGAGCGTATTCGCGTGCGTTATTACGAGGTGCGTTTCCAATGTTTTAGACCCTAAGCAGTTCTCATAGTTATCTAGCATCGCGAAACGGTCGTCCTTCGACAAATCCTCAAGCACCTCCGCGAACGACACCTCTTGACACCCTACCAATCCATCCTCGCCTGTTCCCAAACGCAATTCGAGCACCCCATCGTGACGTCCCTCCACGCCGCCCTCGTTCTCCAAGGAAACTGGGACGACGCCAAATCTCTCCTCGCCCAAGCCTCCTCCGCCGGCCTTGACTATCAGATGGTGATGGACTGTGACGCGCAGGTGTTGTATGTCTCTGGGGACGCGTCGTCGACGGGGATCGGGACTCCAAAGTACCCGGGATTGTGCAGTTATAGCGTTCGGACGAGCAAATAGAAACTACTTCAGTAAGTCATTCAAATCCGCCGATCGCAACACTCATCTCATCCCTCCTTAGGCCCGTCCAATCCCCGTCCTCACCAACCCCCAACCCGCGCTCCTCCCCCGCTTCGGGCACTCGATGGTCCCCGACCCACACCCATATGCTGTTCATCTTTGCCGGCCAGCGCGACGACAAGTATCTCTCAGACATGTATGCGTACGACGTTGCGAGCAACACCGTGTCGGAGCTGTTTACCAACTTTAGTGCGAGTGGCGGGCCGGATGCGTGTTTTATGCAGAGGGCGGTGGTGGATCCGGGGTTGAGGGAGGTGTATGTGTGCGTCTGTCTTCTTTTCCTTGCGTGCGGTTGTGGGGCGCTGACGCATACGCGTAAACGCAGGTTTTGTGAACTTACGAGGGCACGGCAGACTTCGACGCTCACGGTGTTGAGGTCGGATGCACCGAATTGGGTGTACCAGTATACAAATCCGGGGCAGCCGGGAAAGTGGACGGAGATTCTGCCCGAGGTGTTTTCGGGCGACGGTGAGGTGAAAACAAGAACGGCGTCCAACATGAGGCGCCGGCTCCGTTGCCTAGGTATGCACATCGGGTGGTGTATGATGGGCGGACGAAGGTGTATACGCATGGTGGGAATGCGGATGGGGGGTGGGGTAGTGGTAGGGAGAACGAGAACGAGGAGGCGAGGGTGGGGGGAGCGCAGGCGTCGCAGGGCGCGAACGCGATTGCGGGAGAGGGTGAGAATAGTGGTGGCAGTGGGGATGGGACTGGGAGCGGCAGTTGGAGGGGGGTGAGGGTGGGGAGGAGGAGCGACCGAGGTTGAAGGAGGTGATGGATCTCGTGAGGTGAGTACAATGCAAATCTGTTGGGAGTGGGCTTCTGACGCGTGTATGTAGGGCTGTACCAGAAGAGGTCATACGACAAGCCAAGTATCTCATTCGAAGACAACGGTACAAATTCTACTGGTGCTGAGAGAGACCCTACTCACGTCAATATAGGTTTCGAGAAATGTACGAAGAGCAGCCTGCAGTCAAGGCACTACGTTACCTGCAAACCGAGGTCCTGACGTCGTCGACCATACCAATCCCGAGGAGACGAGCGTATTTCGGTCTCTTCTCGCGCATCTATCCGCCAGCGACGCGTCTATACCATCAAAAGAGGTTGTCGAACGGGAGGAACCCCCCCAAGAAGCGATCATGGGCAAACGCGCCAGAGGAAGTCTGGACGAACGTGTTTGAGAGGCTGTTGGGGTTTGTGGGGGAGGGAGTGAAACAACCCAAGAGGTCGTTGTCGGATCTGGTCGACGCGGAGAACAGGTTGTAATATCATTCTAGAGGCTCTGTTGGTACATGTATGATACAACGTTGTGAGTCTACTCGTCGAGGCTGATGGCGCGGCCGAACTTGAATACAAGACGACCTTGAGTTCTTCCATACCCTTTTAGCACTCTCGGGCGGTGGTAGAGAGGTCGGTGAGTTGGGCTGTGATGTCGGTTTGGTCTTTTTCGAGGCGCTGGAGAGCGCAGGATTGGGGTAGATGGAGGAAGGATTCGCCGATTTTGTAACTGGGGGGAGATGAGCTGGTAGCTGGCGATGGAAGACGTACATTACTTATGGTCTGGTCAGCTCGAGCTCGGTTTCGAGATCGTCGAGGGCCTCTTTTTCTTGCTGTCGACGTCGTGAGCTGGGCGAGCGTAAAGGAGAGGTTCACCTTGAGCGCCTCGAGTCTGCCCTCGATCCCGCGTAGATGCGTATTCAGCTTTGAGAAGGTGTTGATGCTGTTGGTCCTCTGCGTGAGGGGTGTCGATGAAAATGAGCTGGACATACCCCAGGTGACCACGGCAGCGTCGTCGCTCTCTTCTTCCTCTGCCAGCTAGACGGCGACTGAGCGAGGGGTGGTGGTTGTACGAACCATGCGAAGGTTGCTTGTCGTCGTCGTTGTCGCTTGCAATGAGCTGACTAACCCACCAAGTTTGTTTCCATTTGGACTCCCTCGGTGGACAAGGCACAAGACTCGACTGTGCCCTTTAGAAACTCGGACAAAGAACCTCAGGACGCGACCCAACAACGGACGATGGACAAGATACAAGGCGTCGTGTCGTCGCTGGAACGCGCACTTCTAGAGCCAGAGCTCGTCTGGGAGTGGTGGACCGAGAACACGCGTTCGAGACGGTCAAGATGGTCTTGTTCATCTACGCGCTCTTCACGCAGACTCTTCGCGTCTTTCGATACCTGCGCGCACGAGGACTTGGGCGGAGCGTCGCCGATGGATACGTGTGGACGTCCAAGGTACGTTCTCTTTTGCGATACCCTCGATAAAATATAACTCATTCATTTTCGTGCAGCAAGCGATGCGAAGCTCCCCTGGCACAGAAGAAGCTGCAAGAGGAACTGAACAAGATCAAGGTTGACATCGAGGACAAGCTCGTCCCCAAGGGCGGCGAGGTCACTCGATACCTCGCTCTCCCTGCCCAAGGCAAGTCTGCCAAGTATATCCTCGAGGAGATGGCGAGGATAGACAAGGAGCTCGGTGCGCAAGCGGATTGGAGGCAGGGAAAGTTATCTGATGCCGTTTACCGTACGTCCCTCCTGCGTTGTTGTTCGTCGTGTGTGACTCATTGGGTGGGCAGACGGGGGTGACGGTCTCTCCAATGTGATCGTTGCTGCGTTCGAATGCTACGCTGTCTCGGATCCGCTCCACCCGGACGTCTTCCCGTCGATTCGCAAGATGGAGGCCGGGACCGTCGTCGTGTGTATAATAATCCCGATGGCGCTGGCACGATGACGTCTGGTGGTACCGAGTCGATCGTCATAGCTATCAAGACCTACAGGGACTGGGCGAGAGAGGTCAAGGGCACCACCGAACCTGAAATGTGAGCGTTTCTCCTGTGTCTTTAGTAACGAATCAGGGTGAACGGTTTCGTTAGGATCATCCCAGTGACAGCGCACGCTGCATTTGCCAAGGGCGCAGCATACATGGATGAAGTCTACGAGGTGCCCGTCGACCCCGTGACGCGCCAGGTGAACTTGCGCGTGCGCAGAGCCATGTTCGTTCGTACCTTTGTTCCATTTCCTGACTCATCGCCTAACTCACGTCCCTTGTTCAGAAACGGCAACACTATTCTGGTGCATACAGTGGACTTGCTTGCCGGTGCTCTCATGTGACACGTCAATCCCCGAGGGTCTGCCATCCAGTTTCCCGACGGCAATCAAGACGATATCGTGGCGCTCGGTGCGCTCGCGGCGAGATACAATATCGGCCTTCACGTCGATTGTTACCCCGGCTCGTTCATCGTTCCCTTCCTCGAACAAGCTGGCCTTGCAGAGGGAGTTGACTCTGTTTGACTGTCGCGTCCGTGGCGTGACGAGCATCAGCTGTGATACCCACAAGGTGCGTTTCATTTCGTTTCGCGCTGTGGCGTCGCTGAAAGGGCGTTCGTCCGATAGTATGAATTTGCACCCAAGGTAAGTTGGAAGCTTGGTTTGCAAGGCTGATTTTGAGTTCACCTTTGGTGGGTATAGGGATCTTCTGTGATTATGTACCGCGACGCTGCGCTTAGGAGATACCAGTACTGCGTCACTCCACACTGGACAGGTTCGTTTTTTGCACTCGTTTCCTGTCCTCACGAGTGACCGGATGTGTTTTATCATCAAACAGGTGGTGTATATAAAAGTCCGAGTTTGTCTGAATCAAGGCAAGTGAATGGTGTTATATGGTACCCGTGAATCGACCCACGCGTGATTTCTTCTTTATAGACAGGGCACCTTGATCGCTGGAACATGGGCTACGATGCAATACATGGGATCCGAGTACGTCCCCCTTCTTTCCTCTCACACCTCCGTGTCCAACACCTCTTCCGCTAGTGGCTACCTCCAATCCTGCCGCGACATCGTCACCTGTGCGCGCCACACTGCCAACACGATCGCTGGCTCCATTTCCGAGCTGTACGTCCTCGGTTCGCCCCCTGCCTCGGTCGTCGTCTTTGGCGCTCGCGATGCATCGGTGAACGTGTACGAGGTTGGGGATCGGATGTCGAAGAAGGGGTGGCATTTGAATGTGTTGAACGGGCCTGCTGCAGTGCACATCGCGTGCACGCGGTTGACGTTGCAAGTCGTGGAGACGCTTATTTCGGATCTCCAGGCATCTGTGGCGGAAGCGAAGAGTATGAGGGGGCAAAAGGACGATGGTTGCCAACTTGCATTGTATGATGGATTTGCTCGTGCCACCCCGTACGCTTCGCTGACGTTGTGTTAGGTCTCGGAAGCTCAAGTGCCGTCGGCCCAACGATCGTCGAGGAAGTTGCGAGTATATTCTTGGATACGCTGTACAAGGTGTGAAGGAGGGGTGTGGTGGGTGTAGTGACTCGGACTGTCATTTATCCGTTGCTTGGCTCGTCGGGTATACCTGGAGTCGTTTACGATCCATGGATCAAAGGGCTTGGACAGCGGAAACTTGAACGGCGGTGAAAGGTGTTTAGCGCACCTGCCGTGCAACAACCTGAAGCGTAGTTCTCCTCAAAGCCTGAACTTAGCAGCACAACAACCACTAGGAGGGCAAGCGCCGAAATTAGACCACAGGCAATCAACAGCTCTTTGCTATATCTTT
This sequence comes from Xanthoconium purpureum, assembly GCA_038090075.1. NCBI lineage: Eukaryota > Fungi > Basidiomycota > Agaricomycetes > Boletales > Boletaceae > Xanthoconium > Xanthoconium purpureum. The sequence continues at coordinate 2,396 of JBBPMA010000602.1, read as the reverse complement.
CGGCAAGACCATCTGTCTCGACGCATCCACTGGTGCAGCGCTTTCTCAATGGTTCATTCACGACCAATTCAAGCACATCGCACTGGCAAGCGACGGCGCATTCATCGCAGCCTCTTCCGACTCATCAGTCTCCTTCTGGGACACTACGACACACAAGCAAATCGGATCTGTCATCAAGCATACAGCCAAAGTCGAATGCATGGCCATCTCGGTAAACCACGACATTGTGATTGGCGGTGACGACAGAATCTCACTTGGCAGTCTCTGTAACATCCTCTCCTTGTCCTACTGCGACACCGTGAGTACATTTGACTCAAGGACTCGATTTGCTGCTAAATGAACAACGCCGTAATCAGCATAAAGAGGACAGTCTCCACTCCCTTCGTACAATTTACGGTACAAAGCATGAAAGACCGGGTTCGTCCATTCACTGTCCTGCCTCGCACGTTCTAACATGTTTAATTCATTAGAAGCAAAGATAGCAAAACTCGAGAAAGTTGTACGAGACCTCCGTTACGAGCTCGCCGCAGCCAATCAGCGAGAAGACAGTCTGAACGAGACTATCAACTCTCTTCGCGCGCAGGACCGACGATCGAGTTCGTCCACTCGCTGTTCTGACTTCCACATTCTAACATGTTTTTAATTCATTAGAGGAAGGGATAGCGAACCTCGAGAAAGCCGTACAAGGCCTCCGTCACGAGCTCACCACAGCCAATCAGAAGGAAGAAAGTCTGAACGAGTCTATCAATTCCCTTCGCGCGCAGGTCGAAAAATCGAGTACGTCCAACAATATCCTCACTTCTGTTATTGGTATTGACGTCCATCAGACAACGAAATCGTACAACTCCAACAAAAAGCGGACGACTTCGCACAGATCGTTCGTGTCCACGAACAGAAGCATCAGTGTGAAAACTTTTATGCCGAAGGGCGCATAGTCGATGCTGCCACGTCTTTGCTCGAGATCAAGAATACCGCGAGCGAAGCGGTCAGAGGTTACACGTTCATAACGGACTGACTTGCTGGTGAGTTTTGGCATTGCGTACCGAGAGAAATAATGGTCTTGTATGTTAGATTTCACGAATCGATGCGCATCAATGCTGGAAGCGAATGGAGACGAGACGTCAAAAGTAGAGAAATATGACGAAGCACTTGCAGCCTACTCCACTGCATTGTCGCTCATTGACAGTCCGTCGATGTCGTGTACTCTCCTGATCAAGTGGGCGAGGTTGATCTTGATTCGCGGCTCGGCGAACGAGGCATTGGATGCCGCTGCCAAGGTACGCATCTCACAATGTACCCTTGATGGATGTTGACACGCTTTTGCTTCAGTTTCAGATTTCAAAGCTGCTCGTCTACCAGGCAGTCTGTGACATTCTGGAACTGGACGGTCGACTTACAGAGGCGACCCAGTGCTTTCAAAAAATGCAGAACGACCTGGCAGGGGACGCGAGTACGTACACGGCATGGGAAGTTGGTGAGTGACTTGATTGGCAATGTAGCCAGGACTAACCCACAATGTTCGACAGACTTCTGAGGTTGCTGTATCAAGAAGCTCGAGAAGCTGGGCGACACAGCGATCGACTCTCAGAACCACAACGAGGCCATCAAACACTACTCTGACGCATTGACGCTCAACCTGGAAAATAGTGATATTCTCTACAAGCGAAGCAAGGCGCAATCACTCATGGGTTCATGGAAAGAAGCATTGCTGGATGCTGACAAGGCATGAGTTCCTGTTGAATTATGATTGAAACGGAGCTGATCCATTCACACTATTCAGCTTATCGACCTCAAACCATTATTCCATAAAGGATATGAGAGAAAGCATGCCGCGTTACACGGCATGAAACGTTACGGCGAAGCATTCGAGTCATTCAAGACGATGCGCTTGAAATTCAAACAATCTTCTGATCCTCACGTTCGCGGTGCGCCATTTCGTCAATGTCGCGTGGACTAACATATTGATCTTATTCTGGTTGTAGAGCTTTTTCATCAGTACGTCGATGCGACACATTTTATTCAAAAGGTGATCGAAGAAACCATTCGCCATATGCCCCGCGTGCTCATCGACACTACCACCGGTCGTCTCTATGATAAAACACGCCAAGTGGAAGCATTTGAGGAACTTCCAATCTTCGATGAACTGCGGTCTTCAATGACCACTAGGTTCGACCATAAACGTATTCGAAAGGAAGTGGAGGAGTTTTACCAATACATGATGTTGTCGCACAAGTGGCAACCGAGCGAACCTACGTTCCAGACGGTCGAGAACATCTCAGTCTACGATCTACCGGTGTCCCCCACGAACAGCAAGCTGCATCGTTTCTGTGATCTCGTGCGCTCTCTTGACTTTCAATGGGCATGGAGCGACACCTGTTGTGTCAACCAGCTCGACA
>JBBPMA010000601.1:0-20120 GCA_038090075.1 Xanthoconium purpureum | reverse complement strand
GAACAAGGGAACAGGATTCATCCAATGGAGTGATATAAAATGTCATCAGAATGATATCACCAATTGGGAAGTGGATAGAGAGATTGATAGCTTGATTGATTGTGGAATTGGATGTTCCATTGAAGAGTTGGAGCTGGAGTGGAGGTACTGGGTAAGGTTGACAGGAGTTTTTATTAATGAATGTGGTGTCTATGAAACAGTCAGAGGAGCCGGAATCTACAAGTGCAGAGAATGATGGAGCATCGTATCCTATGATAGTGATGGAAGGCATAAGTGAATTTGGATCAGAGAGAGCAGATGCATTGAGCTGGATCTCCTTTGGTGCACAGGTGGTGTCAATGCAACCTCCATTCTGTGCAGAGCTAGGGAGGTCACATGCTAATTTTTTGTCTCCAAAGAGACCTCCAGTTCAGCTTCCAGAGTTGCTGTGGTGGTAGCATGGCCCTTGGATGCCTGGGAAGTGGACTTCAGGCAATCTTTTGCCATGTGTCCTGCATAGCCGCAGAACATGCATAACTTATTGTCAAAGCGGCACTTTCACTCATCAGTGGTAAGCTTGCTGTCTTTGCCTAACTTCAAGGAGAGGTCAGGCTTCTGGGTGGAGGTGTTGGTGGATTTCCCCTTGGATTCATTAGAGTTCTTGGAGGAACCAGAATTGTGTCCAGAAGAGGACGATACAGAGGTGGAGGGTTTGTCAGATGATTTAGAGGAGGAAGCGGATGGATTGGTGGAAGGTTTCGCCTGTCAGTTGACCTCTGACTTGCACTCCCAATAGCACACTTCAATGGCCTGGATAAGGTTACAGAGGTTGGAGAGAGTCGGAGGCTTCCCAATGTGGAAGATCTCATTCTTGATGCAATCAGGGAGGCCATTGTAAACATGGTGTTGGAGGGCATCATTTCTGTAACCTCAGACCTATGAAGTGATCTGGTTGAATTCTACAATATACTTATTGATACGTTGGTTGTCCTTTATGGACAGGTGGTTGAGCTGGTGTTCTGCATCTCTGACAGGGTCATGCAGACTGAAATTGGTTTGGAGTTTGAGAATGAACTCCTTGAAGATGTCCATCCAAGCAGGACAGAGTGTGGGATCTTCCATCTGGAGGAGGTCTGGTTTGAACCATTCCAGTGCCATGCCCTTAAGGTATGACTGCATGAAGGTAACTTTGGCATGGTTAGTCTGGAAAGCCTTGGGGCAATCTTGGAAGTTGAGTTCACACTGGACCAAGAAAACTTGGAGTTTGTGGGGGTCTGTCCCATCAAACTGATCCGGTTCTCAGACCTTGGTGCATGGAGTGGATTCAGAAGGGGCACAATGAGAGGAGTGAGCTAGACTGCTGATCACGCTTGCAAGCTGCGCGAGCGTGTCACAAGGGATCTGCTCATTGTCATCCTCGTAGTTGTCATTGTAGGGGTCAGGGAGGAATGGATTGTTGTTGGGATTGTTGTCCGGATCATTGTTGGGGTCATCGCTGTAAGGCAGGTCACCCCTGGGTGGATCCGGTTCTTCTGGGAAACAATCATTTGGAGGGGTTCGGAAGGAAGGTTCTCTTGATGGAGAATGTTCCGTAGGACATGTGGTTTTTGAGGTGTCTTTGTCATCGTTGGTAAGTTCAATGATACATGCACCTGGAGTAGAAGAGTGGGAGTGTGGGGGTGCTTGGGAAGCAGATCCTGGAGTGCGTTGAGCAGAGAAACTCCAGAACTGATTGATGAGTTCTGGGCCTTGATGATTGCTTCTGAAAGCACTAAGTAGATTGTATCTAGAGGATTGGGTGTGGTTGGTGGCTGCCAAACAGGCCTGAGATCTGGTGGTGCGGGTGGCCATAGTGTAGATGGTGAAAGACTTTTGACAAGTGGGAGTTTGAATATACTGTCAAGACCGGGTCAACTCCTGAACTATTTCTGGAACTTCCAGAGACTAGTTGTCAGATGGGACTTGGCTTCAGCAACTCAGAGAGGAGTGCTGCACCCTTGCCTAAGTCTGGTCCTGAATTTTGGAGCTCGGAGGTAACTTGGAGGGAATGACTTTAATGTTGTGCAACAATGAAGTCAAGTAGAGGTCAAAGGGGAGTCAAAGACTCAAGCAGAGGGTCAGAGGGGAGTGGTATCTTAGTTGATATTCGAACTGAGGGAATACATGGCTTGGGGGGTACAGTACTTATACTACAAAGGTGGACAGGATTTGTCATGGAGGAATAGAGCTGAGTAATTATACAAATGTGAGGCTGTGCACCGGCTGTCCAGAGATTGGACCTGTGGTGCAGGTTCATAGAATTGGTGGCTAGAATGCTATGAAACTAGTATGGATGAAGATAAGTGAAATGTAGAGTGATGAAATAAGTCCCTGATAAGAATCTGGAGGTCAGGAGATGTGCCTTGATTGAGAATGCATCAGAGTTGGTGTCTGATAAATCTGGAAGTGACTTGGAAGACCGGAATGGACTTAGTCGATTGTGTGGGATATAACAGTTATATAGAGTCTAACCCATGTATAACCTCTGTAGTCTCGTTGAATATGTCATATAAGTCTACTTATTCATAAGAAAGTTTTACAGTGCCTGTCACATGTGTATCATTTTGTCCTAAACAGAATTCACTTGTCTCATTGGAATTCCTTCTCTGAGCTTTCATCAACCCTGCTACCATGCCAAAATTTGGATTGTATGTTCAGTTTTATTTGCCATCAACCTCTATTGAGTGGTGTTTTGAACAAATGTCCTCAATATGTTTTACGATCTCACAACCTTACTACCCATGTTTGTCTTATTCACTAGAATTCATTGGGTGTTGTGTAGCAAGGTGAGTTTATTTCTCTTGATATTGTATACAACTTGTCTTAGCACATATAGGCCATGTGATCATTGTGCATTGTCTAGAAGATGGACTATTCCACTGTTCTTGTGGTGACTTTAGTAATCAAAATCCTGACCAGCTTAGAACCCATGTTAGATTGGCTTGTCAGTTCAATATAGACACTATTCTTGGTGAACTTCTTATGCACCAAACCCAAAATGATGACTTTGATGACTGTGAAACCAACTCTCTGAATGAAAACAATGATCTTAGCGACAGTGGACCCCTCTCTCTAAATGGAGCATTGCATAACAAGGAAAGGTACACTTTGGGCAAAGACACTGCTTTGTGACATGTTTGGGGCAATGGTCATATCTTAGATCCAGATAACACATATATGCATTTCTCTGGCCACAAACCCCATTCATATAAAAAGACTATCAATGATGGTAATGGTAAATGGTTCCTTGTTGTGTTGGTATCTCCATGATTAATATTCTTTTTTGTAGTTGAAACCACTGATGGAGACTTCAAAGTGACCATTGGAATCCCAGAATCCATTGCCCAACATGAATTAGAACAGCATCCTGCATTATCACTCCTTTCTAAAATTATTTTCTTGCATGTGGATGCTTTAGCTCATTCTGGCCTTCATGTCAATCTCACCTACAAACTCATCATATGTCTCAAATGCTCTGAAGCCCTCAACCATGACATATATATGGACACATTTCTCAGCATTGCTTACCTTGTCCATCTGCAGGCAAGCTTGCTACTATTCTCAAAGAATTGGATTTGATGAAGCCACCACCCATATTTTCATCTTGTGTCATTGCTCTGATTCCTGGTCTTAGTGTGGTTGATGGTTTAATGTGTTGTGCTGAGTCCTGTGGTATTGCCATTGGTTCCTTGTCATTATTTCAATGTCATTGCAAGAACTATCACCTGGGTCTTTCTGTGTCATTGGAACCCTGTAAAATACATTGCATCTTTGGTTTCAGACATGACCAACTTGTTGTTCATGTTGACCCCACTCTAGCCATTGAGCATTCATATGGAAGTATAGTGGAATACATGTCTGCCATGTGCCCCAAAGAAGACTTCCTCTATACCCTTCTGATGATCCTTATAACACAACTGGCTTTCTTCAGTGATCCAGATGGCCTCAGGTTGTGCATGGTCACCCCACCAAAGAATTCTTGTCTTTGGTTGCCATTCCTTCCTGCAGTGATACACTTTTCCCTATTATGGAAGCTGTCAAGACTATGTTCAAGCAGATGTGGAACAACATTGAAAGCATGGACATCCTTCCATGAAGACATTTTCATACTCCAAAGGAGTAGATCCCCTTCCATGCCTTTTATGGTCAATTTTATTTATTTCCCAGGCACATTGACTCTCCCGGACTGGAGAACAAACCATTTGAATGCTCTTAGATTAAAAAATACCTCTTTTAATATGCATGTTACTGGGAAATATATGTGTGTGCCCTACTTTGTTCTTTGGACAAGTCTCTATCACTTTTTATGCTCTCATCCCAACAACTTGAAGGTTGTCACATCCTTAGTTGTGGCTTGACTGAGAATGGTGACCTTTTAGAAGCTGTATACATGTTGTTCTTCTCATTGATATCTATTTATACATTGGATGTCCAAAAAGACAATTCCCTATGCCCTTTCAGCTGCTTCATTATGTTTTGGCACCTTCGAGAAGATGGTACTTTCCAATCCCCCTTGTCTATTTCCCCCAATCTCGCCTCTGTTACATTCTGCTTTCAAACTGTTGCTGTTACAGATTTTGTGCCCCTCAACGAGATCCCCCCCTTTTCCCTCACTTCCTACAGCAACCTCTCCTCTTCATTGAACAACTACCTTATCCCATACACCACATCACTCGACTCCGGAACACCCATGTCCAGATCTGGATTCTCTTTCTAGATTTCCTGCACAGTTAGGCTTCTATCTGCTGTGTATAGATCTCACTGTCCTGTTGGCCTTCTGTCTTTCAGATACATCTCAGTCTTTTTCCAGTCTCATCTCAGTCTCCCAAATGTTCTGCACTTTTTCCATTTTCAATTCTGCAGTTCCCTTGCAATATGGAGCTCCATATCCCTTTTGGGATGGACCTCATCTGGTCTCCAATATGCCTTCCCTTTTTGCTCTTCTCATGGCTCTCTGCTTCTCCTTATAGACATAAAACCCCTTTAGGCTTCTGCCTTTCCAGTTACACTTTGTTCTATCCTGGTCTATGCACTTTCCTTAGAGGTATATAAACCCCTCCATGTATGCTGGGATTTCCCAGCTAGTTCTACACACTTGCATTGTAATCTAGTCCATTCCAAGGCTCCTTAGTTGGTTCCTTGAGACTCCCGTTACTCCTACCATCAGGAGAACTACTCATGTTACCACTTCTCTGTGGTCTTCACCCACCTTGCTGACTCTCTTAAAAGTCCATCAAGTATCACTTCAAGTATACTCAGTCCAGGAAGGCATTGCCACTAAGCCCTTGCCTACTAGGCTACACCAACAAGACCTATCAGCCTGCTTTACCAGGAACCTCACTCGTGCCCAGGAGGTGTCCTCAATCTTGCGACTAAAGAACTACACTCAATGTAACAGTTGCAATCTTGGAAGCTCATGTGCATATGCTTGTGGACTTGTCCATAATTTTTATGGAGTATGTTTTTCTCTCTTTTCAAAATGTCATGCTGACATCTTTCAAGCTTCTATTCAACAAACCTTCTTTCTTTGCTTAAAGAAGGATATCCCATCCCTTTCAATGCCCTATAATAACCTACACACCTCATTAGCGCATATGCTTTCAATTCCACAAAACTTCCCAATATGCACTGGAATCAATGCTGCAATACTTTTAGTGTTAAAGCATTACCCTTACAGATTGATCTGCTCCCAAAAATAGTGCAAGTGTTGTACTCCAAGGCAGAATCAGTACTTGATCAACTTCTGTTAGGAGTGGATCAGAAGCCTTTTGGTCTCGTTATAGAAACTGCTCTCCAGTCTAGCAATCCTCTGAAGTGGCCTGTGTATCCTTTGTGTAACACTGACAATGGTTTCTCTTTTGTACGAATCTTTGGATTTCTTTCTGCATGATTTCCATCCTTTTGGCGCCTGTCCAGCCTTTCTGCCTCCTTCCTCCCAGCAATCGCAGCTTTTGTGTCCCAACCAACCGCAGTTGTGGCAGGTACCATTAAACCTGACCTTCTTCTGCTGACCTTTCCCATTCCTAGACACATCTGCTCCGAAAGCTGCATCTTTGGATTCTGCTTTCCCTTTTGACTTTCCACCATCCTGCAGAGTAATCTGATTGTACTCTTCGATCATGATATCCATCAGTTCGTCTGGGCTGATGGTTTTCTTCTGCAGTTGCATCGTGGCTGAATGCGAGGCTAATCTGGGATTATAGAAACACAGAAGTAACACATATACAATGTCAAAAAGGTCATCATCTGATACTGGACATTCAATGGAAGCCAACTCCTCGCGCAAGACAATAATCTTGTCTATATGCGCACGTGCATCTCCTCCTTCCTTCAGTTTGAGTTCGCCTAACTGTCGTTGCAGTTCTGCTCCAACAACGATGAAACACTGCTTGAAGAGAGTGCTGAGTGTGTCGAAGTATTTGTATGTGCTTTTCTTATTGGCAAGACGGATGAAGAGAGAGTTGGGAAGGGTGTTGGCAATGATATGTCGGACCTTTGCGTCTTTCTTGATCCAGGTAGGTAGGGTTTTCACATATTCTGCAACTGCTTTAACTTCATCAGGAGTTGTCGCTGTCCATCCAGCCGATTTCCCAGCTGCCGGATCTATGGGTTTTGTTGTCATGCCATCAAGGTACCCGCTAAATCCTCAACTGGCCATGACAACCTGGAGTCGGACTTTCCAAGTAGTCCACTCCTTACCAGATGCGTCAAGCTTGGGTAGCTTAACCTCCTCAGATGTAGTGCTAGTCATTTCGGTGAATATATGCACTTTTCTCCACTTGTGTTTCTCCTTGATTAGAGCGCAGGGTTCATAACCTGTAGAAGTACATTCAGTACTGGACAGAGTCCGAGTCTGTATTCTATACCTGTAGAAGTACACTGTGGAATATGAGTAAGGTATAGAGAACGTGCATAAGTGTATCTCACCTCAGTACTGGATGGAGTCCAAGTCTGAGGTGTAGATATGCATTGAAACAAAGTATATCTACGTGCTTATGTAATGCAGATCTAACCGAGTCCATTTGTACCGTAGTCTGTACTAATATAATACAACACTGGCTTGCTCCACAGTGGTTAAGACTTGGTCTTCCAGGTGATCTAGATGGCTTTGTGCCACATCCACGTTTGCCCAAGGAATCAACTATGGTCATGTTACCTATGTGGTTCACTATTGGATCCCAAAGCATATGATACTATACACTCAACAGTCTGGATAACTTGCCCACATGGAAGGTACAGTTGGCATGTCACATCTCATTTACTTGAGTATTCCTTTCCATTTACACTCTTTTGATGTTGATCTGGAAGGCTGCAGTGCTATGGTTGACTTTACAACCAAAGGGCAATGTTGTAGAATATCAATCACTGCTTTTGTCAATTCAACACCATCCAATTGCCATATGCTGGGACCATGCAAGCCTTGTGATTTTTATTGTCATCATACTGTATGCTTCTTGTAATTGTCTTGTTTTGCCTCCTGATATCCTTTTAGGTGCCTCTCCCTGCTATGCATCATTTACAAGTCATTCATCCCATTCCATTGTCATCAATTTCAGCTGGCCCTTTGAGTGTCCATCCTTTTCAAAATGTTTCATCTCAATCTCCCAATCCTACTTGCCATCAATTCATAGTCACTGCCCATACAACATACCCACTGAAATCTTGTTTGGCAAGAGCAAATGATGCCCCTTCCTTATGCAACATGGCACCAGCATACCCACAACATGTGTATGATTTTTCTTTGTCATCAATCCATGGCTAACCTCCTATCACTCATAGCACCACTTCTTTAAGACAATTTTCTCATCCTTCTTTACAATACTTCCTAGATTTTTGTCATCAAAGAACTGATGTCTTTTCTTTCACACTGTGTCCTTCTCAGCACCTATTGTGCTGTACTTCTCCTGCAAATCAATCCACTGTCTCTCTTTCTGCCAATGAGTCTTTACCACAAGCATGTTCACTTTTAAAGAAGAACAAGGAATTGGCTGTCTTCAAGTTTCTCCAGGAACATAAAGGAATGTGTATACTACATACCATTGTTGACAGTGGTGCATCTCATAAGCTTTGTGCTTGTGATGCTTGAACCACTTTCTATACTTCATATCATTCCTTCTGTTTACAGATTTGATTCATTGTCAAGGGTGTATAGTACTGTTGTGGTGTCCTGACATCTTGGCACTTCAATCACCCATTTCGCTCAAAAAATAACAACCCTCCATGTAGGTTTGATGACATCCTAAAGCCCCTATCCTGGGCACTTTACTCCATCCTGTTTCTAAAAGCTGTTGTTATGGATCATGTGGGTGTTGCTCTGGAAGGTTTTCATTCTTCTCAGGACTATACTATATGGTTAGGTGATGATTGACATGGTAACAAATCCCTGATTAACATGTGGGAGGTGTGTCATGCCTATGCATACTTGCTCAATAACAACAGGTTTCTTTTTCTATGATTTTTCATTATTGATGTTTTCATAGGCTTCCTCAATTAAGCCTCCATGATATCATTGCATGCTTCTTGGATTATCCTTAAATGTATTTATCCCTGTGACTAGCTTTACTGTGTGAGAAAAAATGCTAGATGTGTACTCAACATATATATAAACATTTTCAGTCATTCCTGTTCTCTCTCCACCTTATCATTGTGTACCCATGTAAGTTTTTTAGCATGTTAACTCATTTATGATATTCATCACCTATTCAGGGACAGTCTGCCTATAATCCCTTCTGTTTTGCTTTCCTGTCACTTGAATGAGCTGTTCACTGCCCTCAATGAAGCAGAAGAATCTGTTAAAAAGATCAAGAGTGTGATCTATATTACTCAAATTACTTTTGCACAGACTTTCCAACTCATAGAACATCTTGCATCCATACATACTGTGTGTTCTTGCCTTGATGCAGAGTGGACTATATGTGCTTTCAGCAATCCAGTGTCACTCCGCCCTCTTCTCTCCATCATTAGTCCCATGAAATCAACATCCCTGATTCTCTCTTCATGTCGCTTTCCATCTCTGCTTGTTTACCTATCCAACAAATCAGTTCTCAATGACATCCCCTTCCCCCTGCTCATTTTCCAATACATTCTGACCCTTCATTCCATAATCTTTCTTCAAATGTGGCAAGTTCTGTCTTTTGTTCTCATTCACTTCCACAGCAGCCATTCATTCAGCATCCCAAGATCTCTCCCTCTCATTCATTCCCTTATGCTCACAAGAGGGAGAAAACTCTGGTGGAATGCTGTTCTCTAAGGTATGTACTCAAATACTGTTTATATATGCTTATTTATAGGTACTTAGCCTTGCTACCATTAGTAATGTCCTTCTCCCCCAACCAATTGTGCCTTTCCTTGTTACATCTGGTTCATCTAATGTGTTTGGGAATGTGAAAACCACCAGCCCAACATTGGCCTTTGGATCAACTGATTCCTTATCAGTCTGTCTCAACAAACCCCTCTTTGACAAGATTATGGAGTCAATCCTGAAATGTTCAGTGGAAGACCTGTTCCATCAACATGAAGATTTTTTGATGCATGCAGTCATGGATTGCCCTGCCTGCATTTTGTATCCTCCCTCCAATGGACATGTTCATCCTACATGTTCCCCTTGCCTGACCCTTGAAGCCCATCATACAGCCCATGAAGCCTTCATTGACCTTTTATGCAACAAAAATCGTTCTCTTTGTAATTCATGTTTTATTTCACTGGATCAACATCATAAATATCATAATTCTGATATTGTTTGCCAATACCCTAATATCATCTCTCTGACACTATTTCTCTTATGGAAACACCCCCATATGCTTTGTCTCATTTTGCACATCTTGGTCTGTATGTTTTTGCTTGACATACCCAGGGCTGATTTGTCAATTAACCAGTTTGTGGATGTATTGGCTGTTTGTGTTGAAAAGTTTCATATGTTAAGTTTGGTCATTGCTCTTTGTTGGTACCTTGATAACCGAAATGTTCTTGCTACATTCAATTAGCTCTAAGTATGGTGGTCAGTATGAATACCTACTGATTATAACTTACAATAACTGATTATCACTCATATATTACTCTTCCACATCGCTTTTATTAAACATTGTTTGTACACCTGTCTGGAGTTTTTTGATTCAATGCACTTCATTGTGATCTCTGATCCAGTCCCCTGCCTTCCACATCACACTGATTTTCTTGTGCAAATGTGCTCAAGATTCTGAGTGGGTATGAATAAGTGGGTGGACAACGTTCTTCTGTAACTATGCTATTCTTTGTGTGTGTTATTGTTCTATTCTTGGTGCTCTAATGTGTGCAAGACATGAATCTCTTATTTCTTTCTTTGGCTGTATCCATTCTTTCATTTTGCCCTTCCTTCTGTATATGTCATGCATGAATTCTCTGTTCCTGCTCCCTGTGTTGGAAATTTGATAAATTTATTACAATGGATTACAATGGATTGTAATGCCTAAATAGGACATTGCTCTTACATCAGCATTGAGATACTAAAGGTCTAATTGAGATGTTATTGAGATCAAATTTCAATCACAGTTGCAATGGGTATTTGGAGATAGCCAGTACAATTAAGATATTACATTAGATGATGTACCAAATCATGCAATAGTACTGTAATGTAGTTGTAATTGTAATTGCAATGGGGACTCAATGAGGGTGAATCCGTAAAAAGGCCCAGTTGGCTTGTTTCAATGGCATGAAAGCCATTGAGGCAGGCCAACCAGCCAACCAATCAGAATTCATTTTAATTGTTACCAGCACTAGGATTCAAACCTACAACTTTGGAGTTAGTCAAGCTAGCACTATTAACACAATTAACTAATATCACTTACTACTTGCATAGTTAACCATTAGGCTACACGTCCATTGTTACTATTAAACCACACTTCCATATAGCAAGTCCTTACACTTTGTAGTACCAATGGACAAGATATCTATTGTATTCCAAACACAATTTAAAACACAGAGGGGAACAACATAAGAACACAGCCAACAGCATGAATTAGGCTGTTTAATTCAGAGTCTACTTGGCAGCACTACAACAGGTTCATGTTGTTGGACCCGCAGCCTTACTGCCTCGCTTGTTAGCACCACGAGCCCTCCCATGTCCTCTTGTTGACACAGATTCCTCAGGATTGTTCACAGGTTGCTGGTTGTCCAATTCCAAGATTTTTTTACTGGCAGCATGGGGATCTGGAACTCGTGCTGCATCAGATATAGCATTGCCAGCATGTTCATCACCAAGCTTGACTGTTGCATCAGTCAATGCACTGATAGGTAAGCCAGAAATGGATTCTGGGTTGGTGTTTGTGTCCTGAAATTCAGTGTCAGCCTCCAACTCTGCTGGAAGAGCCACGGCACCCATGGCAGCATTGATGTTGGCCATGAGATCTTCTTCGACCATGCTTGCTGCACCAGACAGGTGAGTCTTGGACTTGCTGAAGACGCGTCCATTGATTTTGCTGATCAAGTCAATGAGGTAGGGAGTTTCCCAGTTGTTGATAAACAGATGCTTGTACTGGAAGAACAGTTTGCCATAGGGAATCTTGGAGCTGGCGCCAACACCATCCTTGGGAAACTGGGAGTCAGGTGAGACAATAAAGATAGCCTGTAACGTAGATTGAATAGCATTGTAATTCAAGTCAGATATGGTCCAAAAGAGGGAAGACAAGACTTACCATAACAGTGGCCCATGCAAGACAGCCTGGTGTACAGGATGTTGCACCCCATATTGTTCCATTGGCTTTTCCTCCAGGTCGGCGGGTGGCATTGTGTGTGAGTGCAGTCTGCCCCCAAAAAACAATGCGAAGGATCTGTTGCAGATATTAATATTGTTGAGTCAGAGTGGTACCATTCAAATGAAAGCAGATGATGACAAACCAAAGCCAGCAGTTCTCAGTTGGAAAATGAAGTGCGGGAGTTAACTTTGTAGTTGGTGAACAGGAGTGGTGGGAGCGTAGAATAGACTGACTTGCCAGTGGATCCTGGAGTGTCCTGCTTGACTCCAAGTAATGCATGAATCTCCAGGATCTCGAGGTGATGGAAAGCTGATTCACAGGTGAAGAGATTCCCAGGTAACTGAAAGAGCTCTTTGGCAACTTGATGAAGCTTGTGGAGTTCACTAGACCTGCCCGTGCTGATATGGGTTGTGAACTGAGCTGCATCATTAGTTACAAATCACATTAATAATAAATACATCTTGATCAGCGAAATGATACAACGTTCGGATCTCTTGGATGTGGGGTGGAAGCATTGAATCAAGCTCTGCAAGGACTGCTGCTTCCTCCACAAGAGGTAATGCATAGTGGCCCTTACCAATGATCTCTGACAAAGCGGGTGATGCTTTCAACACACCAGGAGTCACTGGGCAGCTGAGAGCATCCTGTGCTGGAGAAAATATCTCAGTCATAACCCCAAACTTCTTTGCAATGGCCTGGATCTCGGGATCAAAGGCACTTAGTGCATCAGGGACAGAAGCCTTTATAGACTTGCGTGGTTGATTGGCCTCTGCGACACGCACTTTTTCCTGTAAAAGACAGTTCTGCTCTTTTACAGCATCGAGCTCAAGCTGTGCCTGCTTCAATGCCTGTTTCATAAAATAGTGTAGAATCAGTTCCATAGGTTTGTTGGTCAACGACATTATTTACCTCATCTTTGTCTGCCTCTTTACCAGCTGGTGGCAAGAGTTGGACGGCAATAGGTTCATCATCTGAGAGGTCTGTGAGTGCATTGACAGCACAACCAGAGCGAGCAGAGATGGAGGACATCGTGCAAATCTTATAGAGAGCAAAGTCTAAGAGTGGAAAAGGGCTTGTACAGAAGCGACTTACCACCAGGGCCCAGTATTTGAGTGGGGAGTAATGTAACAAATGGGGAAATCAGGTCTAGGAAACATGAGGCAGATGGTGATTCAGGCAATATGACGACATACCGCAGGGCTTTGTGCAGATGAAGGTTCTATGAGGTGTTATCCTCTCAGTTATTGATGTGCCCTTGATAGGATCCATTAAGCGGTACAATTTGATGCGAAAATCTATTAGTTACAAGTGATTAGTACATGTTTACATATGTCAGTTGAAAATTTGCATGCACCTGAGTCCACATATGGATCATATCCCTGAGCGTAGATGCAGGGTACAGTCACATCATTGTAATTGATGTGTTATGGTGGTGGTTCTGGGCAACTGGCTTGACATTGGATGGTAATCTGCACGTTTATCTCCACCAGCGGACCTGTGAGACAAACAGAATGAGTCAAATATCCCTTTTGACGAAACTTAAACTACCTGGACATAATAAAAATGACACATAGGTAATGAAGGAAGCTGTCTGAACTGCCACTTTCTTCCCAATCACCAACAAATTACCTGGTTCTCCAAACTTTGGTGATGCGACATCAAAAGATTGCTATGGCCCACTGGAAATAAAAGGTTGTTAGGGTGGAAATGAACAGACAATGACCCGAGGATTCCTAAGTAGTCAAAAACATACCTTGGGTCTACAACAACATGGGTGGAGAAGGTGATGGGGGGATGGGGTTGATCTGTGTGGTCATTGGGAATGAGATGGTGTCATGAGGACCCTTGAGTGTGAAAAACACACCTTAAGTCTCCACAACAGCACAAGGATGAGGAACATGACAGAGGAGTGGAGTTGGCTCTGTGCACAGACTATGATGTGGATGAGTTTGACTGTCGAGTTGGATGACAAGGGAGGGTACTCACATTAGGCAAAGAGGAAGTGAGGGGGAGGTACTGCTGGTATGGTATAGGTTTGCAGGTTTGGAAGAAAGTATCTGGAGACAAAACTCAGTATCTAGCAAACAGTAGTTGGGGGAGCCTTACCAGTCAGGAACTCCTGCTCAATCTTGACAGCTTCTGTAATGATCCGCTGGACCACGTGAGGATGGGGGCATCACTTGAGATGGCTGAACAGTAGGCATGCAAAGTCAGTGTGCATTCCCTGGTCACAACTAATGAGCTCATTGGAGAACATGAGGCCAGGCATTAAGCCACACTTTTTTGACCAGAAGATTGAAGTGAAGGAGCCAAAGAAAAAGATACCCTCGACTGCAGCAAAAGCAACCAGGTGCTCAGCAAAGGTTGAATGTTGGTCAGAAATCCATTGGAACGCACATTCAGTTTTGCGCTTGACACAAGGAATAGTGTCCATGGGATTGAATAGATATTCACGCTGTGTAGTATCCTTAATGTAGGTATCAATGAGAAGAGAATACGTTTCGGAGTGGATGTTTTCCATCATAATCTGGAAACCATAGAAGAGTGGCGTTCGTTGGGAGTGTTTCTTGCCATCAACCAAAGGCTTCTTCAGAGGTGGTAGCTTAGCAGGGGAGTCCAACGAGGATGGTGCAATTGCTTTTGTGGCCTGATAAAAAGTGAGCAATGGCAGAGGAAGGTGGAAAGACCACACTGTAACCTTCTAGGAATAGGAAGCAGAGATGGTACATGGGTGGGGACGAGAGAATGGCAGCCATAGACATCTGGATAGAGTTTCCAGATTCTTCATACTCAACCATGGTGACCTGTGTCTTGATGTAATTTCTGCATCCGGAGAAACATGTTAGTATCGAAGGTGTCAATTACCAGGTAGTCACCTGGCTGCATATAGTCCTCTGTGAGAGCAACACCTCGTATAATGGACCTGACAGAAAATATCTCCGACAACTTGCACAGCCGAGCACAGAGTCAGAAAAAGTCCAAGTGCTTATCTTTCTGTGTACGTGGTCCAGTTGGTGCATCATAAGGGTGCACCAATATGAGGGTAGTCTTCTCGACTGCCAGGCACTGGAAAACAAAGAGAAGCTGACCAAAAATATGGCCATTCTTGGTCTTGATGATGACACAGTCATAACGCAGAGTACCATGGAAGGATGGACTGCAGCGTAAGTAATCCGTGTGTTGACACCAGTCAACCATAGATTCATAGTTGACTTTGAGATACTGATACTCGATAACCTGTTACAGTATATAACATCACATTGTTACGATTTTCTATCTATCTCATACCTTCTTCCTCATCCGCATCATCCGGTGAGTCTACATAGATCTTTTCCCTTACCATGAGAACGAGACTAACTACCTACTTACTTTTGACATCCTCGCATCTCCTATACCTCTCCCCCTTTGACCTACTATCTCGTCCACAGGACTATCCTCTCCTCTGCCTACTTCTCTCATAGTAGTCACGTGTTCCTACCTTCCACGAAGTTCTACTGAATTCCTCTTATGTAATCAGTAGTACTTAAATACCCGCTTAGCCTGTATTTTCCCTCCATTCTTGTTCTGCGCAATTACAGCGTCAGTCTTGCGATCCACAACCCGTTTAAGTTGTGACCTAGTCTTTCCTCCCTTGAGACTTCTTTGAGGACGCAGCGTCTCTTCGTGAGTACCTCCCTCAGAGTAAGTAAACCCTTGACCTCGACGCAAGTCTGTCGACTCGCGTAACACCTGGCGTGGTCAAGTGGGAGGTTGTGGCGACGAAGGAAGTCAAGTTGGTATACGGTGAGTCCCAACAACCAGGGAATGTCAACAGGTCTGATGGGGGTAGAGATGTCATTGTGCTGAGGGATGAAAGGCATGTCATTGTCTTTAAACCTCAGAGTTGGTGGGCCTTTTTGTATGTCGTGAGAATGTCAGACGCATGTCGGAGGTTGGATTCGGGTTCCCAGGTGTTTTCCAACGATGGGTACCCTTTCCATGTGGTTAGGAACTTCCGGCAACCCAAGGAACCCCGATGTGAAATGATCTGTTCTACCTCATACTCTTCTTCGGAAGCAATCAGGTCAGGCAGTGGTTTTGAGAAGTTGGGGCCATGTGTTTCAGTTTCCTTGTATGGGGATAACAGCAAGGCATGGAAGACATCGTGGATTTTCCATGTGGGTGGGAGTTTGAGCTGGTAGGAAAGCGGTCCCAGTACTCGCGAGATTTCAAATGGACCTTGTCTCTTGGGTGTGAGTTTCCTGGAGGGGTAATTGGTACGAAGGTGGGTGGCTTCTAGCCATACCTTTTGTCCAACCTTCCATGGGGTGAAGTGTCGGAAGTTTCGTTCCTTCATGATCTGATGAGCAGTTTCATGTGCGGCCAGTGCTTCCTTTCGTGCTTCTTCCAATGCTGATAGTCGGGTTTCTAGGGCAGGGATGAAGGTTTTCCCCAAAGGGGGATATGCCCATGGTTCATATCCATAGAGAAGGGAGAAAGGAGAAGCTTTGGTTGAGCTGTGTGGGACCAAATTGTGATGAAACTCGGCAGTAGGGAGGAAGTCCGACCATTTCTGAGGGTTGTTGGTACAGAAGATGCAAAGGTACGTTTCAATCTCCTGGTTGGTGCGTTCAGTTTGTCCATCCGTTTGTGGGTGGTACGCAGTGGACAGTTTGACGTCATAGTGGAGTAGTCGAGCAAGTTCTCTGGCGAAGGCTGATGCGAATTGTGGGCCTCGATCTGAGATCAAGGAGTCATGAAGTCCAAACCGTTTGAAAATGTGAGAAATGAAAAGTCGGGTAACACCAGTGGCGTCAATTGTTTTGGAGCAAGGTATGAGAATTACCCCTTTCGTAAGGCCATGGTTGACCACAACCATCAATGAGTCATGTCCGTTGGAGGGGGGTAGGTCCATGATGAGGTCGACAGAGAGTTGTTTGAAGGGGAGATTGCAGGACGAGGGGATGGGTAATAGTGAGGGGCAAGTGGGATGGTGATTGGTTTTATTTTGTTGACACATCGCACAGCTGGATATGAATGCGTTAATGAAGAAGGAGAGACCAGGCCACCAGAAGTCGTGTTCCAATAGCAGCTTGGTGCAGAAGCATCCTGCATGGCCCATGGTGGGTGACTCATGTATGGATTTCAGAATGGCTTGTCGTTCGTGTGGGGGAATGTACATCCGATTTTTGAAGTAAAGGTGTCCATTGGTCATGTGCCAGTCTTCTCTGAGGGAACAAGGAAACAGGGGGGATCCTCACTGGAGGTTCTCAAGGGCTCGTAGGACCAGGGGGTCCAATTGGGAGGAAGATTTAATTTTTCTGGCGAGAGCGAGGTCCAATGCGTTGATGACTACTGGTTCTGGACAGATGGATGTGTCCATGTTGTCCTGGGTGGTGTCGACATGATCATGTCGAGAGAGTGCATCTGCTGGGCCCATCTGTGTTCCAGGGGCAACTTGCCATTGCAAATCAAAGTCCTGTAGGAATAGGGACCATCTGGCCTGTCGTCTGGATAGCTTCTGTGGATCCTTGACGTAGGAGAGGTTTTTGTGGTCGGTGATGATGGTGACAGGATGAAGGGTTCCCTGTAGATATTGTCGCCATTCTTCCAGGGCCAGGATGACTGCTAGAAGTTCCCTGTCATAGATGTCGTAGTTTCATTGGGCAGAGGTGAACGTGGTCGAGTAGTAGGCACAGGGGTGAAGGTCAGAGTTCTCATCAGATTGCATGAGTACTGCTCCAGCAGCCAACAAGGAGGTGTCTGTCATGATGGTAAAGGGGCGGGTGACATCAGGAATTTGTAGGACAGGAGCAGAGGAAAAGATCTTTTTGAGTCGTTCAAAGGTGTTCTGTTGCAACTGCATCCAGTTCCAGGATTCCCCTTTTTGGGTGAGTTGGTTTAAGGGGGCAATGATGTTGGAAAAGTCTGGGATGAATTTTCTGTAGAAGTTGGCAAAACCCATGAATGATCTGACCCCTTTGACAAAGGTGGGCGGTTTCCACTTTTCTATGGCTTCGAGTTTCTTTCCATCCATCTCAATCTTGCCCTGTCCAATGATCATTCCCAGAAATTCCATGCGAGGGGCGTCAAAGGTGCATTTAGAGAGTTTGATCAACAATCCGTGCTCCCTGAGTCTTTGAAGCACCCGTCTCATTCGTTCATGGTGAAGGGTGACGTCATCCTTGGTGTGAATACCCACATCGTCCATGTAGACCTTTAACCATTTCTCCCAGATCATATCTGTGAAGATGTGGTTCATGAATGCTTGGAACATAGGCGGAGCATTACAGAATCCGAAGAACATGACCATCAGTTCGAATAGGCCCAAGGGGGTGATGAATGCCACTTTCCACTGGTCCTCTTTTCAGATGCGAATGTTGTTATATCCCCATTGTATGTCAAATTTAGTGAATAGAGTGGAGGATTTCATGTCGTCAATGAGTTCAGGGATGAGAGGGAGAGGGTAGGCATTCCGGACAGTGTGGGAGTTCAAATAGCGATAATCCTGACAAGGATGAAGAGTTCCATCCTTCTTAGGCACGAAGAAGAATGGGGACACTTGGGGTGACTTTGAGGGTACTATCCTTCCCATTTGGAGATGTTTCTCAACGAATTCTTTGCAGGTCTCCATTTCTGCTGGATTCAGGGAGTATATTTTCACTATTCTGGGGGTAAAATCTGGGCAAAGTTTAATGGTGTGGTCATAGGAGCGATGTGGGGGAAGTTGGTCATGTGTCTTCTCAGAGAACACATCTGTGAAGTCTCAACACCATTCAGGAATAAGGGGTTCTGTTGTCTTGGTGGCCTGTGCAATCTGGGTGGAAATGGTGGTTCTTCCAATGATCTCTCCTTTCAGCCAAGTCTCTTGTTTGTCTAGTCGTTTGGAGATTTTGCAGTCCGCATCCAGTCCTAGCCATCAGAGAAGGTATTGTTGTGGGATGTGGTCTGTCGATGAGAAGTGTGGGGATCTGGGGATTGAGATGGTATTGGCATTCCAGTTGATTTTAGGGTTCCACTTGCGTAGCCAGGGCATTCTGAGTATGACCTGTCGTCATCCCAGACTTAGGACCATCAGATCCATGGCTTCTTTTGACTGGGGGAATAAGATGTTGGTGTGTGCTTTCCAGTGGATTGTTCCTTTGACATTGGTCGTTCCATCCACATTGTAGGCAAGGATGGGTTTTGGAAGACATTTCAGGGGGAAATTCACCTTGGTTAAGAGGCCAATGTCGATAAAATTTCCAGTGGCTCCACAGTCAATGATTGCTGTGGTTTCAACGATTTGTGTCCCAGTAGCTAATTTGATGGGAAGACGAATAGTTCGTTCATTGGGCAAAGCTACTAGTACATGGGCTAGGTCATGGGAAGGTGATGTTGAGGCGCCTTCCTGCTTCAAAAATCCTCTTCAGAGGAAGGGGTGTTAAAGGTGGTAGCAACCACCACGTCTTCTCTCGGTTCCTCATAACAAAGTTTCAAGGTCCAAAGAATTTCCTCTTCACTTCTTTCCTGGGTTTTCAAGGTTTGGATGTAAGTGTCCATAGGGGCGATGGAAGTGGTGGTGGCGGTAGTGGGGATAGAGGTATCAGTGGAGCGAACTTGTTGGGAGCGATGGTTAGACATTCGAGGTTGGTTCTGGGAGGATCCCTTATAGGTGTTGCAGTGGTCCGCATTGTGTCCCTTTTTGTGACATTTGAAGCAAAGACCTTCTTGAATGCACCGAGCACGTTCCAGGGGGGTGAGCTTCTTGAGACGTATGAAATCCACGTCCATGGCATCTGGGTCTTGGGCAGAACATGAGGAAGACGAAGATGAGTGACCAGGGTCATGTCCTCCTCAAAGTGCAAGAATACACATTTTCTGGGTGTGGAAATCTCGAGCCTTGTCGATCCATTCCTGGATTTTAGTAGGGGGGGTTGACATGGAGAGAATCATGGTGGAGATCTGGGGATCTAGTCTGGTAGCAAAGCGCGCTATGGTTTCTTTAGTATCGCCCATTTGGGCTTTGGCAGCGAGGGTTTGGAATCTTGTAATGTAAGTCTGGAAACCATCATCGACGACCTCCTTGCCGTCCTCTGTCTTTCTCTTCTCTCTTCATTGTTTAAGCTTGTATAGGTCGTTTCAGGATGTCTCTGCCAGGTCATAAGGGTATAGGGTGGATGCAAAGTTGTCTGCTAGTTTGTCGAAGGTCTTTTCCGTGGCAGGAATGGCAGCATCCGCCATTTTGTTGTACCATATTTCAGCAAACTGAGCTCCCTGCCCCTTGCTCATTTTATTAAGAGCAGTCATGATTTTTTCACTGTCATCAGTGTAGATGGGGGAGTTGATGGTGAAGTAGGCTTTCATTGCCTTCATTCATCGGATGGCGTCCTCTGGATCTCCGGAGAAGTCAGC
>JBBPMA010000600.1:0-20150 GCA_038090075.1 Xanthoconium purpureum | reverse complement strand
GATTTGTAATCAAAGGTCAGGAGAAAAAGGTCTGTCGTCTAAAGAAGTCCCTTTATGGACTCAAACAAGCTGCACTCCAATGGAATAAGGAGTTGCATCGTTCACTCCTGAAGATGGGTTTCAACCACACCTATGCAGACCCAGGAACATATGTTAAGTTCATTGGTCAAGAGATCATCATTATTCTAGTCTATGTTGATGATGCTCTTTTCACTGGTAGTGATAAAACCCTTCTTGTTTCTCACAAGAAACAGTTCATGAAACAATGGGAATCTAGAGATCTTGGTGAAGTGAAGGAATATCTTGGCATCCAGATCACTAGAGATCGAAAGAAGAAATTGATCACCCTCAACCAGTCCACATATGCTGACAAGGTCGTTAAACACTTTGGCCTACAAAACTGCAAAGGCAAGCATGTACCACTTCCCAGTGGTTATAAACCAGACATCTATGAAAAACCTTCGAGTCCAGCTCTCCAAAGTTGATATCAGTTGGTCATCGGATCATTGTTATATATTATGCTCGGAACAAGACCAGACCTAGCCTATTCCGTTATAAAGATGTCGCAATTTTCTTCGAATCCATCTGAAGATCATTTGCAGAAGGCCATGCACATTGTGCACTATCTTTCTACCACGAAAGAACTCTGCATACAATACTCTTCTCCTGGACCAGAAAATGGCTTACTTGCATACTGTGATATGGATTATGCTGGAGATTTGGAGTCATGTCGCTCCACCACTGGTTATTGTATCTTCCTTGCTAATGGGATTGTCTCCTGGCTCTCCCATTGACAAAAGAGAGTTAGACTTTCTTCCACAGAAGCCGAATACATAGGACTTACTGAAGTTGCAAAGCAACTAAAGTGGATTCATAACCTACTCTCTGAGTTCAAATATAAATTAGGTCCATTCCCAGTTTGTGCTGACAATCAGGGATCCATATTCATTGCTTCGAACCCAGTTCAAGATGGTCATCTTAAACACGTTGAAAAAGATAATTACTACATTCATGAAGCTATAGAGTTTAAAGAAGTTGAGCTCTTTTATGTTGCCTCTAAGCGACAACTCACGGATATCTTTACAAAGAATCTTGGATGAGACAAGTTCATATCTGGAAGAAATGCTCTTTGTCTTATCTCACTTCCATCGAAACATGAACAATGAGGAGGAGTGTTGAAATCACAGTATTTTTTAGTTAATCTTTGCATTTACTACTACCGAGATTCTAGGCCTATCACATGATCACTCATGTGATTCATCACATGATATTGGCTGATTACACTATTCAGTTTATAATACCGATGACGTCATAGATAAGCTCCCATTTTGCTATTGGTTGCTTATTCACTATGATGTGGTGACTTACTCATCACACCTTCCATGTCGTTCTACGACATTCTTTACCTATTACTATATGTAGTAGAGACCCATACAGGTACAAACAATCCTGTATGTATATAAGACCAGCCTTGTCGCAGGTCTCAATAACGAACACTCTTGTTCTTCTACCACCACCAGCTCCTCAGCTCTTCCTAGCTCTACCCAAGCTACTCAACCTTTTCTGTTGACTACCCACATGCCTATACTTGGTGAGTCTCCTACCAAGTACTACACTCCTTGTACTTGTCTGCACTTGTCGGATATACTGGTGGTACATTCCGATAGGGGTGTGAAATGTGGTATAGAGAGAAGATAAATGGTCAAGGAGGGGAGGATGATAATGATCCATGATGAGCGTCCGTGTGTCCATGAGAGGAAGTTGAACAAAAAGGAACATGATATTGTATGGCACAGCTCCACTCCCAAGGCTTTGTGAGATGTCTGCTCCATGCTCCATGCTCCACCTTGGGAGGAGCACATGCACTGAGTACAAGAGGTGGGGGGAGGGAATTGAGTGGACAACATACTTGTAGTCGAAGACCTCTGTGTCCCATGGTGGATTATGGCGCTGAGTTTCTGAAGGAGGGGAGTCATCACATTATTTGCATTCCCTTGTACATTCACCACAGCAACTGGCATCATATCATCACGCACAATGTGGACGCGATCTTGAACAGGCACCGATACAGCTGCAGAAGGTTGTTCTGGGTAAGAACATTGTGCACCATCATGATCACTATAGGAGCTACAAGGGGACGGAGATGGTGGCCAACTATTCCTGTGGTCAGGAGAAGTCTGGAATGTAAGAATTGACACACTGAGAGGACCAAGTGGGGCACAATCACAAACATAATATATGAAAGTAACATAGAAGGCAGAACGTATCTAATTGGTCGTGGATGATAAGCACATGCTAGCTTGGGTGCGAATGAGAAGATTGGCCTGTAATACGTCCAGCCACTCTGACATTTCTTCCTGTCGCATACTTGTGATAACATCCATGACTTGTGTATAGTACTCATGCCACCTTTCATTATCTATGTCATAAGGATTGTAAGCACTGTAAAAAAAATCATGTAGTGTGGCAATAATGGAAGCATCCACTAACGAGAGTAGGTTATCCATGTGGTTTGCTTGTACAAATTTGCACAAACTGTAAGGACTAAGTGTCAGAATGTCAAGAACAAAGTGTTCAACAAAGGAAGAAGAAAAATACGGTAAAGTCGGATGGTCTCATAGGAACTCAAATCCTGTGAGTAGGTCTTGTACCTGTTAGGCACGATGGTCAATTTCCAAGCCTGACTGCCCTGGAGGCAAGCGCAATCCGAACTCCTGTGAATATGGCACAGGTAGTAGTGCCTGAAATGGTGACGAACATTTCCCATCATCAGTTTCATCTTGCGCTTGGCATTCTTTGGCAATGTTACCATGACAGTACCAACAACCTCTACAAGTGCACTTGACAACGCTTGGTCAATCAAAGCTTTTCGTGAGCTTTGATCTGGTATGGCTGATTGAGTGAACATGGACTTGAGGACTTTGTTTCGTGCATAGCTGAGCACAAGCCTTTTCTGTTGTTTGGTAAGTTGTACAGTGAGGTGGGAAGCAGGGTTGCTTGTCAGGCCTAGCGTTGGAATGGCAGTGGTGATGGTCAAACGGGGCGCAGGAAGCTCCATAGGAATGGGAATCATAGTGGGCATAGCACTAGATGACTGTGTGGGCACAAATCCTAATTTGGAAGCTTGAGGTGGTGCAAATATTGGCCTGGGAGTGGTAGTAGCGATGGTCGAATATGGCATGGAAGCTGGGATGGAACCATGAATCGGCATGGACACTGGCATGGCTGGTGCTAGTGTGGGAATGAAATACCCAGGTTCAGGAGCTTGGGATGGTGTGCAGTGTGGCACAGTGGTAGTGATGCCCTTGCTGAAATAGTTCACAGCGGGACTCGGAGGCGTGGGCTGGATCCCCATAGTTCATGCAGTTGTATCACTTATGGTAGACCAAATGTGATCAAAAACATTACAACCAAACTCCATTTGGTACTCGGAATAGTAGGTAGGCGTGAGTTGGGGCTGAGATGGGCCATATGGTGCAGAGTACTCTACTGAATGTGCATGTTGATGCGTTTCCAGTAACAAACTGGGATGGTATGGTGCTTCGCTGAGTAGATTTGTGTATGGTTCGTTGTGAGCTGGTCTAGAGTGTGTCTACAGGTTGTCAATTAATGTTCATGTACTATCGGGAGACGACCCACTCGGCTTGTTCTGGGCATGTTACAGTTCAATCAGACACTTTGCTCGGTACACCTAGTTATACTGGTTACCATACAAGTAATCAACAACCAGATACAAAACTACATGTGGTTGGGCAGTCCGTGAAGTTCCATGCAGGACACCGGCTCTCTGTGGTCTCCACTATCATCACTACTATCATCACTATAATTAGAGTCATTGTCATGATCTGGGTCAAATGTGGATGGAAGGTTCCATCCACCATTTTGTGACCGTTCTTGCAACCTGACGGCTTTCTGAATGTGACTTACTTCCTGATCCACTACTGTGAGCTCTGCAAGTTCTTCCTTACACATGCCCTGCTGCAAAAACACATCACCCTCCACATCAGCGTCCATAAGCTGCTTTCTGTCCAGTAGGGTCTTGAGAATCTGTATCTCTTCTTCATGCACCGTGAGATCATGCTTGTGATGCTCTCTGATGCTGAAAAGCAAGTTCCTGCGGTGTTCAGCGGACCTAAGTTCCGCCATACCAAGAGCAATGTGGAGGGCGATACACTCGTGATCCACAAGCTTCAATGTATACATGTTCTGTAGAATGCAACGAGGGATGTGTTTAAGACCACCAATGAAGTATTTCTTAGCCTGAGTGGGGATAAGTTAGTCAGAACACCGATCAGATTGTTACAAGACGTACCTGTTGCATGTCCTCTAGGGTCCTGAAAGATGGAGAGGCAAATCCGAACGTGTGGGATGTCAAGCATAATTCCAGAGTAGTGGCTTTAATCAGCAAGGCGTACGGATGGAAGTGAGGTTTGTTCTGTGGTAGACTGGCTATGTTGCCAATAGCAGATGCAGATGCTGGACTGCTTCTCTGCTGATGGGATGTATCTAAGGAAGGGGGGGGAATTCCCTCCAAGGATGCATTGGAGCAGAAGTGGGGATCTGGGATGGCCATATGGATGCTTGGGATGTCGGTGTCGCCAGGTGAGAACTTGGGATCAGGTCCAATGAAGGCCCCGCTTTCTTTAGGACTGGGTAAAGAGGAGTTTGTAGACATCGAGGATGTGAGGGAAGGAGAGAGTTAGGGTGTGACAGTGCATTGGTCTTGAAGGGTATCTCCCATATCAAAGCGCTATGTACAGTGAGATGACAGTGATGTTAAGGAAATAACTAGTTCGGAGTTGCTGAGTTCCAGAGTGCTGACTTCAACAGTCGTGAGTACTTGAGTCATCAGCATTCTACCAACTGCATTCATCTTTGCAGGCCTTACAGTTGTCACCCTGACTCTTCCACTATGCTCCAGATATTTACTGCAAGCTTCTACAGTGAATTGAGCCTACTAGGCTGTTACAGTGGTATGTATAAGCTAGACTTACATAATTTATTGATTGTTATTCCCAAGTGTTCACTTCAACCCAGCCTGCCACTCTTACAGTACGACTGCACCTGGGCTCTGGCTACTACATTGTATTCAACCTGATCCAGGACTTCTCCGACACAGGCCAAACCCCACAAGTTGGCTGTGTGCCACTCAAATCCTTCTCTCTGGTCAGACTTTGTGTCATGTAGAGAACACTTCTGGACTCTGTGTCCATTGGGTCGCCCCATTGCCACCTCGCATTGAGCAACAGTGGGGTTGAAGATCCATTGAAGTGTCTTCCTCACCACCCTGACTTCCAACTTGGTGTCTGCTGCTTGTATTCGCTCACATGCAACATCTCTCAAGACTTCTTCCATCACCATTCCACTGAACTACTCAGGTACGCCATCCAAAATGCTCTGGACATTGTGTTAATTTACTGTTAGCCCAAATTCTCTGTGAAGATGACACTGACTTCATCTAGATACATGGCTCAGACCCATACCAACGATTGTAAGTCATGCCACATTTCTATTAGGCAGCAAACTCACTCCTTGGACAAGCTTCTTTCACTAGTTTGGACACGAAATCACTGGTGTCTGACCACAACAGTTCAACTGTTTATACATCTCCCAACATGACCTTCGTTCCTGAGCCTCACAATGGTGAGGAGGAGTTGCACATCTGTGCCGATGGGCAGTTCGGTACTGCTGATTGCTTCCAATGGCCACAACTGTACAATGAGGTGTTTCAATACGCCATATGCATCCGTTGCAGTGAACACCACCACCCCCCTGACCCTCTCTCTTGGGCTTGGTATCAGCCCATCCATGATGATTTCGAACCCCTATCTCACATGGCCTTTCTTGTCAGCAAATTGAAGGAGGAAAAGGCTGCAGGAATTGTGTCTTTGCATCAGGTCGTGTCCCACTGCTACAATGAATGGAAAAAGTTGCATGGGGACAAGCAGGACTTTGCTAATAGGGTGCTGAACTTGCTCAAACACGATGTCATGCTCCTGCTCAACCACCCTCTGACCTTCCGCAATGTTGTCGTCTTTGTTGCTGAAGTGCAATGTTACTTTCTCGACATCATGGCCTTCCTGGACTACATGATATACGTCCAACCCTGCATCGCATTCCCACCTGCTGCCCATACACCCGTCCAGTCTGACTGGATGGGTTGCTTCACCCACAGTACCAAACTCTGTGACAACCTCTTCCATGCAGGTGTGCCAGTCTGGCTGGTCCATAACAATTGCACTATCACCTCGCAGATGAATATCACAAAGGTGGTCAAGTTTACTTTCCCTGACAGAGTTATTTGTGGGATGTACTCTGAAAATGGGACATCAGCTCGCCCTTTTCCCTGCCTTTTTCATGGCCTGGGCAGTTTGGACTGCCACTTACATACCCAACAGCCCTATGCGGGTATGACGAATCTGATTCCTGACGCTTTTCAAACATCTTCATTGCAAGTCACATTGCAAGCTGGCAAGAACCCAACTTGGGCACAGACAAAGAGAGCACAGCATAAGGAGCAGGCTCAACCTCAGTCTGGTAAGTGTTGTCCACCATGTCACAGAACAGCCTCAATTAACTTGCTGTGAAGCCAAACACACTGGGGGTTGCGACAAATGGGCTGAGTTGCACAAGCCTGAGATGCCACTGCCCTTTGATATCTGGGAAAATGTGATGCAGCAGGTGGACAAGGATCCCTCAAGAGTGAAGAACAACCTCATCGATTGAGGTTATCATGTTCCTGAACTGGCTCTCCTCATGACTAGTCAGGCCCCCAAGCATCGCCAGCTTTTCATGACAAACTGGCTAGCCATTTGCTCATTCTGGTACAGTTGTCTTGATCATGACCCCCCCACACAGTTTCCTACTTCCCAGCAGTGGAGAGAGATCCTGCATTGTATCCCATCCAAGGAGGAGCTCATGGCTGCATTGTCAAGCAACCTTGGCAACAGAACAGCAAAGGGTTGAAAGTTGATCACCCTGGAGATTCTTGGTGAGGTCATGGCTTTGATGACGCAAGGATCATCACTTGCTCTGAAGGAGACAGTGGAATGGCAAGGAAAGTATATTCCAATTGCCTCATTATCCAACCCACCTCCCCGCCTCGTTCAAGCTATTCTGTGGGAGATTTTTGAGGTTGGCTGGCGTTACAAGCTGTACGCCCTCAATGAAGCTCTTAATCCTCAGTTATGAATGAAACACTGGATGGAGCAGGTCAATCTTTTCCATGCCATCTTCCTGGGCAGTGCAGGACTTGTGTTGTGGACTGAGCCTTTACCAAAGGCTGCTGGTGATCTTGGGTCGATGGACTCATGGGCTGATAATGAGCAAGTTCTTTGCCACTTTTGTTTCCTGCTCACTAGTTAGCTGAATGCCCACCCGTCATTTTCATGTCTTCCACGTTTTGATCTGGAATCCAAGCAGGCGCAGGCATATGAGGTCATGTCCTGGGCATGCACATTCTACGTACAGACATTTTTTGATCGTTTTGGACGTCCTCCCCTCCTCCCCCACCAATTCCTGCTTGATTACCATGATTAACTTTATGCCATATTTTTTGATTCTGTCTCCGTCCTCCCCCCCTACTGTAATTGTTTGGATTATATGAATGGAATTATATGTCTTCTGCTTGTATCATGATGGTGTGGCCAATTACTCACATTTGACGTAACACTCATACAGTCCTCCTTCTCCTTTTGCTTTCTTGGACTGCATTCTCACCAATCCCATCCTTGGTAGGTTCTAACCCTTCACCACCTGATCTCCCATGTCACCTGGCCCCCTAGGTATGTACACTCACTTTATGACGACCAGTCTCCCTGCCTGTAGTACTTTACACCCAGGGAAGCTGGTACTCTCACCGCCACCGCCACTGCCTCCTCAATATCAAACCTGTGCAGTCAGTGTTATGCGAGTCGACAGACTTGCGTTGGGGTCAAGGGTTTACTTACTCTGAGGGAGGTACTCACAAAGAGACACTGCGTCCTCAAAGAAGTCTCAAGGTAAAGAGAACTAGGTCACAACTTAGATGAGCTGTGGATCACAAGACTGACGCTGTAATTGCACAGAACAAGAATGGAGAGTAAGTAGAGGCTAGGTGGGTATTTAAGTACTACAGATTACATAAGAAGAATCTGGTAGAACTCTGTGGAAGGTGGGGACATGTGACTATTATAAGAGAAATAGTCATAGGAGTGGATAGTCCTGTTGGAGAGGTGAAGGATCAAAGAGGAAAGAGTATAGGAGAGGCAAAGGAATCGAAGGTAAGTAGATAGTTGGTCTCTTCCTCATGATAGGGAAAGAGATCCAGATAGATTTGGCGCACGGTGCAGATGAGGAAGAAAGTATGGTAGAGAAAGATGATTGTAACAGTCAGTATTCATGATTCCATGTGAACTCATTGTTTTGATTGACGTCACTCACTTAGGCTATGATGAAGGTCTCTTAAATTCCTGGTTACTCCCAATTCTTGGCCAGGTCACTCCCACTCCCTCTCGAACATTCTGCTTTAACAGGACGTTTGAATCCTAATGTATCATACTCTGCTTATGGTTTATGTGTGCCTCTTACTGCTGATGTTCTCTATCTTCAAGTGCCATCCTGATTGCCCTTGCGCATTCAAGTCCAAGAGGGGTTTAACGCAACACTGGGCAATATGCTGCATCTATGCACCAGCGCAAGCAGAGCAGATTGCACGAGCAGACACAACCTTCTGCTTGACTGAGAAGCCTCCAAACAAGCGGATCAGACAAGGCAATGATGATTCACAGGTACTTGTTGAAATGCTTAATTGACCATTGCACTAACTTCAATCTCAGGACACAGATTCACCGAATGCATCGGTAACTCACAGGGACAACCCATCCCATTTGGTTGGCAAGGTGACTCCAAGCTTCTCACTGTGTGGCATAAATTACTTAAATCATTCCCCCCATCTTCCAGGGTACATTGATTCAATGCCTGAACATCAACAACCAAGTCATCTGAGGTTCTTTGCAGCCCATCCTTGATCCTCCCCTTGAACCACCTATACAGTCTATGTCCAATGGTCCCACCAACCCTGAGCCCAACCAACGTCTCCCACTGCGCAGTTGATGACTCCCTGCCAGGTTTTGAGACTTACTGCCTGGCCCCCCATTGTCTGTGGTTGATCCTCAGCCCTCTTCCAGTTCCATCTTGCCACATGTATTTCTGCATGTCTTTGACTCCTTTTGTATGCAATTCAACAAGTTCGGCATCACAAGTGCTTACTGCCATTGCCCATCGCACGACCCCAAGTCATTTCTCTCTGTGGACGAGTTATCTCAGACCAGTAAGGCCATGCACACCAACTTAGCAGAGGGGAAGCATGTTGACCACTCCCCGCTGTGGCCGTGGTCCAACATGTCAATCTGGCAGCTCATGAGGTGGAAAGAGAGTGGCAGTGCCCACAAGTCTGATTTGGAAGTGACTCAACTGGTCCACGAGGTTCTCCAAGCCCCAGACTTCAACATCCACAATTTGACAAATTTTGATGCATCCAGGATGACCAGTCAGCTGGATGCTGCTCAGAAGGAGATCCCTCTCGGTGATCCTTTTGGAATTGATGGGTGGCAATGCACAAACGTTGAAATATCTGTGCCTACAAGGGAAAAGAAGAAAGAAGGTAACGGAAGGAAATTTGTCATGGACGGATTTCGCTACCAACCAATCTTGGACGTCATGCGAGTGGTATTCGCAGAGGCGCCCTCAAAGCACTTCCATCTCATGCTGTTCAAGAAGCTCTGGGAGTCACTGGTCACTGGTTGCAGGCAGCGTGTCTACGATGAACTCTACACCTCAGACGCATGGAACCAAGCCCAAGACAACATTATGAAACAGAGAAGAGATGATGATTGCAAGTTGGAAAGGGTGATTGCAGGTCTCATGTTCTGGTCCGACTCGACTCGACTTGCACAGTTCGGCCATACATCTGTATGGCCCCTTTATCTTTTCTTCGGCAACCTCTTCAAATATGCTCAAGCCAATCCACAGTTGGGGTGTTGTCATCTGATCGCCTTCATGCCTTCCATACATCAAATGCATTGTCTCGTTCTGCTCACAAGGTCTCACCATAGCAACCAGCTGCCAGAGTCCATCAAAAAGTTCATATCCTCGATTTCTGACAAGAAGGACAACCATGACCTTTTGTGTCATTGTAAATGAGAACTCATTCAGGCAGTCTGGCAGATTCTACTCGATGATGAATTTGTCGATGCCTACAAGAACGGCATTGTTGTGAAATGTTTTGATGGAATACTCAGGAGGATATACCCTAGGATATTTACTTACTCCACTGACTATCCTGAAAAGTGAGTGGTCGTATCATGATTCGCATGCTTGTGGTCTCGATGCTGAACAGGAGGCAGAGTCCTCCTCACCACCATTTGGGACACAGGCCTCTGCCCATGTCCTCGCTGCCTGGTCCCCAAATTGAAGTTCCACCACACAGGGTTTGTCAGAGACCTTGTGACCAGAGTGTCTTGTGCAAGAATTTACCTTCCTGAGAAGGTTAGATATGCCCGATGTGCGATTTATGTCCATGGCAAGCCTTTGAGGGGTATGGCTGTAGAGTTGATCCTCAAACCCGAATCCCTGGTTCCCACTGTGGTACAAACATTCTGTTGATGGGCATTTCGCTATTGGTGAGCTTATGATACCTCGCAGAACTCTTTTTTTGAGCGACTATCACCCTTGGGTTTCAATCTGTTCACCCACCTGGTCGTGGATTTGCTGCATGAGTTCGAAGTTGGAATTCTGAAGAGTGTTCTGAAACACTTAGTCCAAATCTTGCATGCTGTTGATCCTCATAGGATTGAAATGCTCAATGAACGGTGAGCTCAGGATCCTTCCATAGCAGAGTTTCTGATGTCCACTCTCTTAGGTTCACACAAATCTCTCCCTTTAGTCTGAGTACCATTTGCCATTTTCCACCAGATGTTGCAGACACAAGCCAGCGACTGGCATGGTGCTTTGAGAACGTGCTCCAGGTAAGCATTAGATTACCGGTTGGCTGGTGGTGCTCAACATGTTGCACTCCAGTGTGCCATCCCTGTCTTTGAAGGTCTTTTCCCCCTTGCCCACGACTCGAGCATTCAAAACCTTCTATTCCAACTCTGCAAGTGGCACACACTAGCCAAGCTTCAGATGCACACAGACAATTCCCTTGTGCTCCTTCAGCAATCCTTACAACACCTTGGCAATCAGCTGCACCACTTCCAACAACACACATGCAGCACGTTTCGTACTCATGAACTATCCAATGAAGCAGCGCAATGGCAGAGGAGGGAAATGGCCAAGCATGTCACTGGCCATTGAAAGAAACAACCACAATCAGCCTCACTCCCGAAGACGTTTAACCTTGACATCTACAAGTTTCATGCTCTGGGTGACTATGTCGACATGATAAAGATGTTTGGCATGACAGACTTATACTCCATCCAAGTTGTGAGTTGACCACCAATCTCTCTTCGCTTACAAGTACCCTAACTAATCAGTCAATAGGGTGAGCTGGCCCACCATATGATAAAGAAGATGTATGTGCTATCAAACAAGAAAGATGTAGAGGAGCAATTCACGAGGCAAGAGTGTCAACACATCCTCCTGAAATGGCAAGGGTTGCAGGACGTATTGACACATGCAGATCTACAGGCTGTCGATGCGTCACCCACATTGCATCACTCAATGGCAGGCCAGGCACGAAAGGACAACGTTTTTAGTCTTCCGCTATTCCTGTGCAAGTATGCCAACGACCCTGCTATTGAAGTGAGTCTGTCACATGTACCTCCTACTCCTACTTACATGATTCCTAGCCAAATTTCATGATGCATCTGAAGGACCATATGCTGTTGAGGCTGCGCAACCTTGACTTCGATGGTGATGAGTGGTCATTCACACCAGACCGGCAAAATGAATTGCGGATTTTGAACCTTGGCTGTGTGATGGAATTGAAGATCATTTGGATCAACTACACAAGTTATGATATCTGTAGAGACTATGACTGTCTATGACCTGATGGGCGATCTTTCCTCATGACATTGTCAAAGGAAGATGATCCCAACTGTCACTGTTTCTGGTACTGTCAACTGTTGAAGGCATTCCATATGGAAGTCCATTACTGTCCGGGTGGCATCAGCCATCCAAAGGAGACGTTAGAAGTGCTTTGGATCTGTTGGCTTGGGATCGACCCTGACCATAGGTGGGGATTTCAGCAGTGCACACTTCTGAAGGTTGGTTTCATGCCTGAACAAGGGGATAGCCCTGCCTTTGGCTTTTTGAATCCCTCGCTGGTGATCCGTGGATGTCACCTTATATCTGCATTTGTTGACAGTCACACTGATCAACTATTATGGAAGGGTCAATTGGTAGCTAGACTGCATGATGAAACTGATAATTGGGCAGGGTATTATGTGAACATGTAAGTGTTGTTTCTCCATCACATTTTACAAGTGTACATTAATGGATGTAGATTCTCTGACAGAGATATGTTTGTGCGATTTGCAGGGATTGGTATGGGTCATGATGCTGTGCTCTTGGAACAGCATCAACATGGGCTAGACCTTGACAACATACATGTACATGTGGACAACAATGAAGATGATGAGGGAGAAGAACCCAGTCTGAAGAGAGAGCATCTAGAAGTTGAAGGGGAGGACGAGGGCATGGATGAGGATGAAGGTGGGGAGGAGGAGAATGCTGACAACAACAGTGACAGTGACAGCAGTGGGGGTAATACTTCTGATGACAATGACTCTTATGCTTGTTTCTAGCACATGTAACTTGACCTTGGTTACTACCAGTATTCTACACACCACAGAGCGAGATTGGCAGCTTGGTCCAGTCATGGTGAACTCTATTTGTATGATTAGCATACCTTCTACACAATCTCAATGTTTTACAATGGGTTGAGAGAAACCGATATTATTGTATGACCTTACCAAGATCCAGAAGTGGGGTCCATGAGAGTAGATGCCAGTTCCCACAACCACTGTTGTGTCGAGCGTTGCTTTCTAGTGTTCCACTCAGCACTCCTGGGGCTACTACCCAGCAAGACTTGGTAAAGTGGCCAATAGGTCTTATTGATGTAGCCTAGCAGGCAAGGGCTTATTGTCATGGCCTTCCTGGACAAGAGTCAAGCTTGAAGCGATACTGGAGGGACCTAAGAGTAGGTTGTCGATTGGGCAAAGCACACAGACTAGGTGTGAATGCAAGTATCTCTTGATTGAGAGGCAATCTAGGGTGGGTCTCAAGGGATCTGAAGGGAAACCTTGGAATGGACTAGATTACAACATGGATGCATAGTGTTACGCAAGTCGACAGACTTGCGTCAAGGTCAAGGATTTACTTACTCTGAGGGAGGTACTCACGAAGAGACACTGCATCCTCAAAGAAGTCTCAAGGAGATAGAAGGACTAGGTCACAACCAGACAAGTTGCGGATTGCAAGACTAACGCTGTGATTGCGTAGAACAAGAATGGAGGGAAAATACAGGCTAAGCGGGTATTTAAGTACTACTGATTACATAAGAGGAATTCAGTAGAACTTCATGGAAAGGTAGGAACACGTGACTACTACGAGAGAAGTAGGCAGAGGAGAGGATAGTCCTGTGGGCGAGATAGTAGGTCAAAGGGGAAGAAGTATAGGAGATGTGAGGACGTCAAACGTAAGTAGGTAGTTAGTCTCGTTTTCATGGTAAGGGAAAAGATCCATGTAGACTCGCCGGACAGTGCGGATAAGGAAGAAGGTATGAGATAGGAAGAAAATCGTAACACATAGAACTAGCTGGGGAATCCCAGTGTACATGGGGTTTATATATGTTTAAGGGAGACGTACGGATCAGGATGGGATGGTGGCATAAGTGGAAAGCGGGAGCCTGTAGGGGTTCTGTATCTAAAAGGGAGAAGCAGAGGACCGCGAGAAGAGTAGAAAGGGGGACATATGGGAGACTGGAAGAGATCTGTTCCAGAAAGGATACAGAGCTCTGTGTTGCAAGGGAACTGCAGAAGAGGAAGAGTGGAAGAGAGACATGCTAGAGAGATAGATGTGGAAAGAGACTGAGACGTATCCAGAAGGTGGAGTGCTGACAGGATAGTGAGATCTATGCACAGTGGATAGAAGCCTAACCATGCAGGGGAATCTAGAAAGAGGATCCAGAATGGGATTTGGGGGTCCAGGAGTTGAGTGGTGCTGAGTAGGGAATGAGGAAGTCCCCAAGCGGGAGTGAGAGGTCTTCCCACAGAA
This sequence comes from Xanthoconium purpureum, assembly GCA_038090075.1. Taxonomy (NCBI): domain Eukaryota; kingdom Fungi; phylum Basidiomycota; class Agaricomycetes; order Boletales; family Boletaceae; genus Xanthoconium; species Xanthoconium purpureum. Next base: position 5,894 of record JBBPMA010000600.1, on the reverse strand, counting down.
CAAGGAAAAAAGAGGGGATCTCGTTGAAGGGAACGAAATCTGTAACATTACCCTCCTCGTAAGATTGATTCACCAAATCAAAATTCTTGCTGTCTGGAGGGGGAACTGTCGATGGAGTCGAAGTCCTCCTCAGAGTCTGAACCAACTCCGGAAAGGTTGACAGAAGTGCCCAGGGAGTGGTGGGGGTTGGAGGGGCAATGGCCTTGGGTGTGTCCAGGGGCTGCTGTGTCACAGTAGGGGCAAATGTATTAAGGACATTCAGTTCTGAAGTGACCTCATTCTCTGCAATGGAAACACTGGTATTTCCGTTGAAGACAGTCACCAAGGGGGGAGCCTGAGGCGAGGGGGTTCAGGGGAGAAATTGGGGTGGGAGGCTCAGTGGTAGATCAACCTGCCACAAGGGCAGGAGTGATCCTGGCAGCAAGAGCTGGAAGGTTTCAGGGGATTGGAGCAATGACAATGGGGGATCAAGCAGGGGGTAGCAGACGGAAGGCGATGTTGATGAGGTTAATTCCATCGCCGTGGAGAGGGTCAGGTCACAGACTATCTCCAGTTGGAGGCTCAGGGGTAGGTGGGGAGGAGTCGATGAAGCCAGTAAAGTGAGTAAGGTCAGCTCCAGAGAGGGTGCGTAGGACGTTCTGGAAATGGAAGTATGTACTTCCAGGTGGGAGGCTGCTGAGGATGCTAGGGAAACTGAGAGACATGAGGAGTTCGAAACAGTGGGAATGAAGTTCAAGAATGAGTCATCTGATGTTGGCGTCGCAGCATTCGTAGGGAGGGGGTCGTTCCACATAAACATTGTGGAACATGATGTAGATGCGGTACATGGAGATGGCCTCACGTAGGGCAGGGGAATTTCGCATGAATGCACAGTCCTCGATTTGTGAGGTGAGGAATGGAGTTTCAAGGAAGGTGGCATAAAGTAGATTGCGTTGGAGTTGGGGAAGTGTGAGGATGCGGTCTGCAGAGATGCTGGACATGGGGAACGAAGGGGAATGAAGGGGTGCTTTCAAGGTTTTTTCTTATATATATATATGGGCTCCCGAAGGCCATACCCATTTGGATTTTGAAAGAAGAGGGCAGGGTCCCATTCAAGCGCTGAGGCCTTTGACTATGGGATTCTGAATTTGGAGGTACAGAGTTCCGTTATTCCGTTTGGGAGTCACCCCATCTGGTAGCGGCAACCGCATTGCCCCAGGCATCAGTGGTGGAGTCATACCCCCAAGTGGAGGTACACATGCAAGTTGGGGGAATGAGTCCAAACTCAAAGTGTCTACCGAAAATGTCAATCATCCACACATAAGGTGTGGTAGGGAAGTGGAAGCAAGAGAGAAAAAAGAGACTGGCCATAGCAAACACAAAGATCATCTCTTGGGTGGAGAGGGTGACCTGCATGATCAAGTCTAGGGGGAGTCTGGAGTTTTGAAGACGTCGTTGCATCTCATTTTATAGGCCCTAAGGGTGTATTTGGTGTGAGCGAGATTGGAAGGAGGTTCCCAGGTGTCTTCCAACGGAGGGTATCCTTCCCATCGAACATGGAATTGGTGGTGAACGGAGGTGCCTTGATGGGTGATGATGGATTCCATGATGTATTCTTCTTCCCCCTGGATCTCTGAGGGAGGAGGGCAGTTGAAATTCGGGCTGTGTTCGGGGGTTTCTCGATAGGTGGATAAGAGAGAAGCATGGAAGACTGGGTGGATCTTCCATGTCAGTGGGAGTCGGAGGTGGTAGGAGAGTGGAGAAAGGACCTGCTCAATTTCAAACAGGCCTTCTCAACGAGGGGCAAGTTTCTTTGATTGGTAATGGAGTTTTAGGTTGCGGTTATCTAACCACACCTTGTCTCTGACCCTCCAGGGTTTGAAGTGGGAGTTAATGCAGTCTTTGACAAGGTTGGCCACTTTAGCATGGGCTTCTATGGCTCCTGATCAGGCTTGTTTTAGAAGCTTGAGGTGTTTTTCGAATTTAGGAAGGAAGGTGGAGCCAATTTTCGGGTAGGCACGGGGTTTGTAGCCCATCATGAGAGAGAACAGGGTTTGATTTGTAACAGAATGTGTGGTGGAGTTGTGAGAGAATTCCGCCATAGGGAGGAGTTCTGCCCATTTATCGGGTTGATCAGAGGAAAAGAGGTGGAGATAGGTTTCAAGTTCCTGGTTTACCCATTCAGATTCTCCATCAGTTTGCAGGTGGTAGGCAGTAGAGAGGGTGATGTCATAATCAAGAAGGCAGGCAAGTTCTCTAGCGAATGCAGAGGTGAATTGGGGTCCTCTATCAGAGATGACCTTGTCATGGAGTCTGAATCTAGGGAAGATATGCTGAAAAAAGATTGAGGCAATATCCACAGCAGAGGTGGTTTTGTTGCAAGGTCAGAAAATCACTCCCTTAGTAAGGCCATGGTTGACCATGACCAAAATAGAATCGTGGCCGTTGGATAGTGGGAGGTTGGTGATGAGCTCCATGAAGATCTGTTGGAAGGGGCGGGTGGCGGCGGAGGGGATAGGCGCGAGGGCAGGGGTGCTAGGGTGGGTGTTGATCTTGCAAGCTTGGCAGGAGGTGCACCCAGCGATGAACTTCCGAACAAATGTAGTAAGGCCAGGCCACCAATAATCTCTTTGCAGGAGGTTTACAGTGCGGAAGTATCCGCTGTGACCTCCGGCCAGAGATTTGTGGATAGAAGAGATGAGTTGGTGGCAGGCCAGTTCAGGGATATATAGGTGCACTTTGTAGTAGAGTGTGCCATTATCAAAGTACCAGTCTTGAGGGGCTGAGTGCAGAAGAGGGATGGTATCTGACTTCATGGTGTGCAGCACGTCAATGACGAATTGGTCAGAGGGGGTGGATTTGGCAATCTTATCAGCAAGTGCTGTGTCAAGAAGGTTGATCTGGAGACTCAGGAGAAGGACTTGTTCAGTATTATTGGAGGAGATGTCGATGTCATGGAGGCAGGATAGGGCGTTGGCTGGGCCCATGCAATTCCCGGGGACATGGGTCCAAGAGAGGTTGTAGTCCTGGAGAAACATTTGCCACCAGGCCTGTCTGCGGGAGAGAGCTCAGGATTCCCTGAAGTAAGTCAAGTTCTTGTGATCTGTAAGGATAGTGATGTGATGGCAGGTCCCGGTGAGGTAATGATGCCATTCAGAGAGTGCATTGATGACTGTGAGTAGTTTGCAATCATAAATGTCATAGTTGCATTCGGCAGGGGCAAAGATTTTGGAGAAGTAGGTGCAGGGGTGTAGGTCCCTGTTGCCATCTTTCTGCATGAGGATGGCTCCAGAGGCGGTGAGAGAGGCATCAGTCATGACAAAGAATGGCTTTTCGGTGTCTGGAAATGCAAGAACTGGCCTTCGTAGGAAGGCATTTTTAATTTTGGTGAATGCCTCAGTGTGATCCAGGGTCCAAGTCCAGACAGCCTTCTTGTGGGTGAGGCTAAGGAGGGGTTTGGCAAGGTCAGAGAATCCTAGGATGAATTTTCAATAGAAATTACAAAATCCAATGAAGGATCAGACCTGTTTGACGCAAGAGGGGGTGTTTCATTGTTCAATGGCATTGAGTTTGGTGGGGTCCATGTGGATGAAGCCTGGGGTGATCACCAATCCGAGGTATTTGACCTTAGTAGTGTCAAATACACATTTGGAGAGTTTGAGAGCGAGTCATTGCTTGCGAAGGCATTGCAGGACTTGCTTAGTTCGTTCCCAGTGAAGGGAAATGTCATTTTCCGAGTGGATGAGCATGTCATCCATGTAGATGATAAGCCATCCCTCATCAATGAAGTCTGCAAAGGTGTGATTCATATAGGCCTGGAAAGTGGCCAGGGAGTTGCAGAGCCTGAAGAACATAACAGTTGGTTTGAAGAGGCCAAAGGGGGTGGAGAATGCTGCTTTCCAGGTGTCCTCAGGCCAAATGTGAATGTTATTGTATCCCCAACGAACATCAAACTTGGTGAAGAGTTTACTATGTTTGAGTTTGTCCACCAAATCGGAGATGAGTGGGAGGGGATATGCATTTTTGACTGTATGGAGGTTGAGGTAGCGGTAGTCCTGGCAAGGTCAGAAGGTGCCATCCTTCTTTGGAACAAAAAAGAAAGGGGCGGCCTGAGGAGATTGTGAGGGGTGAATCCATCCGTTCTTGGGGTGTTTGTCAATAAAGGCCTTGCAGACCTCTTGTTCAGTGGGGTTCAGTGGGTAAGATTTAGCACATCATGGGATGAAGGAGTCCTCCAATTGGATGGCATGGTCGAACTCTCATCTAGGAGGGAGTCCATTGGTGTCTTTGGTTTGGAAGACATCCACAAATTCTTTGTAGGCCTTGGGGAGTTCTTGCTCTGCTTGTCTGGCTTGTTGGGCCAGATTGGTGGATATGGTCATTTTTCAGATGCCGATGGTGATGGGAATGTGTTTCATCCATCATAGGATGAGTTCCTCTAGTTTGTCATTGGGATCAATATTGAGATACCATATGAGGTATTGTTGGTAAGTCGCATCTGGGGAGTCGTGTCGTGGTGTGGAGCATGATTCCAGGATGTCAACCTTTCCTGTGGTCCAGTTGATGGTGGAGTTGACTTCCTGCAGCCAGGGTAGTCTGAGGATGAGGTTTTCATTCCCAAGGTGGACAACATAAAACCAACGCTTTTCTTCCTTTTCGCCAAGGCAAAGGGTGAGTTGGACTTTGAAGCGTATGACGCCTTTGGTGTTAGGGGTGCCATCGGTGTTATGGGCCAAGATGGGGGTTCATAGTCATTCTTTGGGCCAGTTGTTTCTGGCAACCAGATCATGATCAATGAAGCAGGATGTGGCTCTGGAGTCGATGAGGGCAGAAAGGTCAACAATTTGACCGAGGGAACCGGAGTAAAGTGACACAGAAATTTTCATAGAGTGTGACTTACTACCAGTCACAAAAATAGGTCTAATGGAGTGGGAAGGTAATGATGTTGAGGCATTCCTTCTTTTCAAAAATCCTTTTGCATAGTAGGTTCAGGGACCTCTCAGGTTTGAACATAGTTGATGGTTTCTCCCTATTCATCAACATTGTTGTCATATAACATTCTGAGGAAGTGTAGGATATCCTCATTGGATAGTTTGTTGTTGGTTTTTAGTTGGTTAATATAGTCCTGCACCTTGTCTTTTGGAGGAGGTGGTGGGGGTGTCTCTGTGGTTCTGATGTTTTGGACCAGGGGTTTCCTAGTGTAGGAGGGGCCAGGCTTGGGCAGTCCTCCACGAGGGTGGTTCCTAGTGTTGCAACCTTTTTTGTGGCATACAAAGCAAAGGTTGTTTCTGATGTGATTGGCACATTGAGCAGGAGTGAGGTATATTCTGTCAATGTCCATAGCATTCAGGTCGTGCATGGCACCCGAGTTGTGTGAGGTCCGTATTGGGGTTCCTTCGCCTCGAAGTTGTTGGATACATTTAGTAACATCAAAAAATTGTCCTGCCTTTTTGAGCCATTCCTTATGAGTGGTAGGTTCAGTGGGAAGAGTGGCCATTTTGTAAGCCATGTTGGAAGAGATGGCTCGACTAAGCATGTCCATGAGGATGTGCTCATTGTTGGGGTGGTCAAGGCCAGCTCTTGAGGCTTCTAGTTCAAAATCAGCCTTGAATTCATGGAAGTCTCCATGGTATTGGGAGCCTTCCTGGCATAGGGAGGCTAGGCGGTTTCTGCTCTTGGCGTGAAGATCCATGGTAAGGAATACTTCTCCAAAGTGAGTGAGAAGTTTGGCAAAAGTCTTCTCCTCTGCTGGCACACTCTCGTCATCCAGCTTCATGAGCCAACCTTCAGAGAAGGCGGCTCCTCATCCCTTGCCCACTCTGTTGAGCAGGGTCAGGGTTTTAGCCTGATCATTGTACGTTGACACATTCATGGCGAAGTATCCTTTCATGGCAAGGGTCCATCTGTTGGCATCC
>JBBPMA010000599.1:0-20152 GCA_038090075.1 Xanthoconium purpureum | reverse complement strand
CCCTCAGAGTAAGTAAACCTTTGACCTTGGTGCAAGTCTGTCAACTTGCATAACAAAAGAACAAGAATAACCCTTCTGTCCCTCCTATTCAGGAGTAGGTCCACCCCAGCCCACCCAAGATTTTTCCTTGACACCCCAAGGGAATTTTTCGAGCTCCTGAAGATCCAGAAGAAACCAGAACATCCCAGGACACCCAGAACCCCCTAGACCTAGCAACCACCCCCCAGAAACTATCCCCTGTTGAACCTAGCCACTTCCTTGAACTACCAACGCCTCCATCTCCTGGAAAACGAGTAACAGCAGGAAAACCCTTCCTCAACCCAGCACTTCAACCATCACCTAGGAAATGCTCTCCTCCAGTGTTCTCAATACCCTCAGCCAGTTCATCTAATACCCTGACAAATCTCCCCTTGTTCTCAAGTGTTCCTGCTGCTCACCCTGCTCCTGCTCCATCAGCACCACTTGCTCCCTCTGGTCCTACCATTCCTCCTGCCCCTGTAAACCCACCAATGTTACCTCCCTTTCCTCCGCCACCCCCAGCCCCAGTCAACCCCCCAATTCCCTCTGCCAACCTGATGTCTACCACCACCAGGACCACCAAACTAAAAGCAGCACTCCTTGCTGACTTCTTGGGAGACCCAGAGGATGCCATCCGATGGATGAAAGTGATGAAGGCCTATTTCACCATCAACTCCTCCATCTACACTGATGATGATGAGAAAATCATGACTACCCTCAACAAAATGAGCAAGGGACGAGGAGCCCAGTTTGCTGAGATGTGGTATGACAAAATGACCAATATGGCCATCCCCACTACAGAAAAGACCTTCGACAAGCTGGCAGAAAACTTTGCGTCCACCCTCTACCCTTATGACCTGGCATAAACATCCTGAAACGATCTATACAAGCTCAGACAACAAAAAGAGGAAAGGAAAACTGAAGATGGCAGGAAATACATTGACGATGGCTTCCAGACTTATATTACAAGATTCCAAACCCTTGCTGCCAAAGCCCAGATGGGTGATACTAAGGAGACCATAGCACGCTTTGCTATAGGACTAGACCCCCAGATCTCTACCATGATCCTTTCCATGTCAACACCCCCTGCCAAAATCCAGGAATGGATTGACAAAGCCTGAGACTTCCACACCCAGAAAATGCGTATCCTCGCCCTTTGAGGAGGACATGACCCTGGTCATTCATCTTTGCCCTCCTCGCATTCCACCCAGGACCCAAATGCCATGGACATGGATTTTATACGTCTTAAAAAGCTCACCCCCCCAGAACATGCTCAATGCATTCGAGAGGGCCTTTGCTTCAAATGTTGCAAAAAAGGACACAATGCAGATCACTGCAACACCTATAAGGGACCCTCCCAAAACCAATCTCAACCAACCAACCATTGCTCCCAACAAATTCACTCCACAGATACCCCTATCCCCACCACTACCACCATCACTCCCATGGACACTTATGTCCAAACCTTGAAAACCCAGGGAAGGAGCGAAGAAGAAATTCTTCGAACCCTAAAACTCTGCTATGAGGAACCAAGAGAGGATGTGGCGGTCGCCACCACCTTTGATACCCTCTCCTCTGAAGAGGATTTTTGAAATGGGAAGTTGCTTCGATGTCTTCTTCCCATAATCTAGCCCATGTACTAGTAGCCTTGCCCAATGAACGAACTATTCATCTCCCCATCAAACTAGCTACTGGAATGCAAATCGTCAAAACCACAGTGATTATCAACTGTGGAGCAACCAGAAATTTCATCGACATTGGCCTTTTGACTAAAGTGAACTTTCCCTTGAAACACCTTCCCAAACCTATCCTCGCCTACAATGTGGATGGAACGACCAATGCCAAGGGAACAATCCGCTGGAAGGCACACACTGACATCCTGTTCCCCCAGTCCAGAGAAACCATGGACCTGCTGGTCCTAAGTCTGGGATGACAAGAAGTCATACTAGAAATGCCTTGGTTACACAAATGGAACCCTAAAATTGACTGGAGTACCAACACCATCTCCATTCCCAAATCCCCACACTCCTTGTTGACAGACCATATTCCACAATGATACCTTCTCTGGTGGCTTGGACTTGATGCAGACCGCAAAACCTCCAAATGACTGAACAAACAAGAGGCCTGGCTCAAGGGAGAAACCGTTGGTAAAACCACCATTTTCACCCAGATTGCACAAACCACCGAGACAAAGGAACCCCTTATCCCTGAATGGTGTTGGGACTTCACAGATGTATTCTCTGAAAGGACACATGACCAGCTTCCCCCACATCACTCCTATGACCATACCATTGAACTTCGCCCAGATTTTACCCCCAAAATAGCGAAAGTGTACTCCCTGAACCCAGCAGAAATGGAGACCTGCAGAGAATTCGTTGAGGAACATTTCCAAATGGGGAGAATAGTACCCTCAAAATCACCCCAAGTGTTCCCCTTCTTCTTTGTGCCTAAAAAGGATGGAACCCTTTGCCCCTGTCAGGACTATCGCTATTTGAACTCCCATACTGTCCGAAACGCCTATCCTCTCCCTCTCATCCCTGAACTCATTGATGACATGAAATCCTCCACCCTGTTTACCAAATTCAACATATGGTGGGGATATAACAACATTTGTATCTGAAAAGAGGATCAATGGAAGGCTGTGTTCATCACTCCCTTGGGCCTGTTCGAACCAACTGTCATGTTCTTTGGATTCTGTAATGCCCCCCCTACATTCCAGGTGTTCATGAACCATATCTTCACAGACATGATCCAGGAGAAATGGTTAAAAATCTACATGGATGATCTAGGTATTCACACCAAGGATGACATCACCCTTCACCGTGAATGAACAAGATGGGTACTTCAGCAACTCAGGGAACACAGGTTATCGATCAAACTCTCCAAATGCACCTTTGATGCCCCTCAGATGGAATTCCTGGGAATGATCATCGGACAAGGCAAAATTGAGATGGATGGGAAGAAACTCGAAGCCATTGAGAAATGGAAATCCCCCACCTTTGTCAAGGGAGTCCGATTGTTCATGGGTTTTGCCAACTTCTACAGGAAATTCATCCCAGACTTCTCCAACGTCGTTGCCCCCCTAAACCAACTCACCCGAAAAGGGGAATCCTGGAACTGGACACAATTGCAACAAAACACCTTTGAACAACTCAAAAAGATCTTTTCCTCTGCCCCTGTCCTACAAATTCCTGATGTCACTCGCCCCTTTACTATCATGATGGACGCCTCCTTGTTGGTGGCCGGAGCAGTGCTCATGCAATCTGACGAAAACTCTAACCTCCACCCTTGTGCCTATTACTCAACCACATTTACTTCCACTCAATGGAACTACGACATCTACGATAGAGAACTTCTAGCAGTCATTCTGGCTCTCAGAAACTAGCACCCAAGAGACAGGGCCCATTTGAAATCTCTCAGGTATTGGGTCCCCTTTCTTACTGACTCAGACTCCCTCCAACTTGGAGAATCCACGATGTCTTCCATGCCTCCCTACTATCCCTGTACAAAGAAACCAAAGCACATGGACCAAACTTCTCGAAACCTCCACCTGATCTAATTGCCTCCGAAGAAGAATACAAAGTAGAACAGATTGTTTCACATCGGGGCTCCGTGGGATGACAGAGGTTCCTGACTGCATGGAAGGGATACCCATCATTGGAAAACACCTGGGAACCTGAGTCTAATCTCTGACATGCATCAGACATTCTCACAACATACAAAAAGGCCCACCAGCTCCGAAGTTTAAAGACAATGACATGCCTTTCATTCCTTAGCACGATGACTTTTCCAACCCCATCAGACCCATTGATATCCCCTGGTTGTTGGGACTCACCATGTACCAACCTACCTTCCTTCATCGGCACGACCTTCCCCTTGACCATGCCAGAACTCACTCCTGCTTCTGCAGAGAACCCAGCTGCCCCATCCACAACTAGCTCCACGGGACGAGGCGTCTCTTAGTAAGTACCCCCCTGTGTATGCAGCTCAAGGACGCCCCTTTCATCTGGTTTGGAGTTGCTCTCGCCCTCTGCATTCTTTTCTTCCTCGCCAACTTTAGCCTCCTTGTATATATTGACCACCTTGCTCAACGCAGGCATCAGCAAGAAATCCAGCTCCCTTCTCTCCCATGCCATATCCCATTCCCACCTTACTCTACTTGCCTGCCCACCCACCTCCACCCGAAACCCGTCCCATCTACACTAGATTCCTTGCCACCTCTTGGGTACACACCCTCTTTACCATTACCATCACCTCCCCCACCATCCTTAGCAAAATCGAGAGACTCCCATCATACAAACACGACACTGAGTGCCAGGCCCTTGTCCAACTTCTCCACCATATCTCAATTGCCCAACTCCAACTGTTCAGGGCCTGCCCCTTCGATCTACCTGAGTCACTTGGAGCACCTCTACATACTACCCTCTCCCTTCTGCCAGGCCCAGTCCTTGACCTCCTCATCACCAACTCCTTCCACCAATACCTGGAGGAGCTCCCAAGCACTACCCTCTACCCCGCCTTCCCACACATCTGGGGCACCCTCTCCCATGAGGAACAACAATGATACCTTGAACAGATCAGAACGGGCCAGTCTGCCACCATCTCCCCTTCCCCTGTCCCCTTAGCTCTTTGCATCTCCTCTTGCCCCATCTCTCCTGCCACAGAAGACAATGATGTCATCCAAATCCAGATCACAGATGGACAATGGATCACTTCCTCCACCTCTTGAGTCCTGGTCGCTTCCTCTCGCCCTGCCTCTCCCAACACCTGGTGCTACGTTTGCTCGGATCTCGGTCACTTTGGACTCTCTTGCCTCTTATACACTTGTCCCTCCTGTAGGGAGTCGGCACCAGGTCATGCAGCACATCATTGTCTGGAGACCCAATGTAGCCTTTGTCTTTGATGGGGACACTCTGACGATGTCTGCAATCTTCAGATCTGTGGAAGATGCAACACCCCGGGGCATGTGGTCGATAACTGTCCAATTGATCCACTTACCCAACCAGAATCTCACCACACTTATGGAGGATCTTACTCAGACGACGATGACCTCAACACCCTGGTGGACAATGAGTAGGAGATCTAGATATCTCAAGCCTGGAGCTTGAGTGTACGAAGGGGGTAATGTTACAATACTTTTTCTCTGTCATACCTTCTTTCTCATCCGGACTATACATCAAGTTTACTTTGACCTCTTTCCTTATTGTGAGGAGGAGACTGACTACCTACTTACCTTTGATATCTTTACCTCTCCAATATTTCTTCCTCTTTGATCTCTCACCTCGTCAACAGGACTATCTACTCCTCTGGCTACTTCTCTCATGGTAGTCACATGTCCCTGATTATTCCCCATGGTTCTACTAAGTTCTTCTTATGTAAGCAGTAGTACTTAAATACCCACTTAGCCTGTACCTTCTGTTTATTCTTGTTCTGCACAATCACAGTGTCAGCCTTGTGATCCATAGCTTGCCTAAGCTGTGACCTAGTTCCCTGCACCTTGAGACTTCTTTGAGGACACAGTGTCTCTTCATGAGTACCTCCCTCAGAGTAAGTAAACCTTTGACCTCGGCGCAAGTCTGTTGACTCAGGTAACACTTACTTATGTTTGACTCTCACTCCTCCCCTGTTTTCTTTTCTCTTTGATCTTCTACTTCTTGAACAGGACTGTCTACTCCTCTGACTACTTCTCTCACAGTAGTCATGTGTCCCCTTTATTCCATCCAGTTCTATGGCATTCCACTTATGTAATCCATAGTACTTATATACCGCTCAGCCTGTACTTCCTCTCTATTCTTGTTCTGCACAATTACAGCATCAGTCTTGCAATTCACAACTCATCTGGTTGTGACCTAGTCCCTCGCTATCTGATTCCCTTCACCCTGAGACTTCTTTGAGGATGCTGTGTCTCTTCATGAGTACCTCCCTCAGAGTAAGTAAACCCTTGACCTCAATGCAAGTCTGTCAACTCGTATAACAATACCAAGGAAACCATATCATACTTTGCAACTGGACTAGACTCCCAGATCTCTACCATGATTCTCTCCATGTCAACACCCCCAACCAAAATCCTGGAATGGATTGCAAAAGCTTGAGACTTCCACACCCAGAAAATGCATATCCTCGCCCTTCAAGGAGGACATGACCATGGTCATTCCTCCTCCTCCTCCTCCTCCTCCTCACATACTACCCAAGATCCTGACACTATGAACGTAGACTTTGTATGTCTAAAGAAGCTCACTCCTCCAGAGCACGCTTGCTGCATTCAAAAAGGTCTGTGCTTTAAATGCTGCAAGAAGGGACACAATGCAGATTATTGTAACACCTACAGAGGGTCCTCTTGCAATCAGTCTCGACCACCCAACCATCACCCCCAACAAGTTTGCTCCACTGACACCTCCACCCCTACCTCTGCCACCATCGCTCCCATCACCTCCATGGATGCCTATGTCCAAACTTTGAAAACCCAAGGAAGAAGCAAAGAAGAGATTCTTTGAACCTTGAAACTTTGCTATGAGGAACCAAGAGAAGATGTGGCCATTGCCACCACCTTTGATACAATTTCCTTTGATGAGGATTTTTGAAGCAGGAAGTCATCTCGACATCTTCTTCCCATGACCTAGCCCATGTACCAGTAGCCTTGCCCAATGAATAAACTGTTCATGTTCCCATCAAACTAGCTACTGGAATGCAAATTGTCAAGACCACAGCAATTATTGACTGTGGAGCAACTGGAAATTTCATTGACATTGGCCTTTTAACCAAGGTGAATTTCCCCCTGAAATGTCTCCCCAAACCCATCCTAGCCTACAATGTGGATGGAACCACCAATGCTAAAGGAACTATCCACTGAAAGGCTCATACCAATGTTCTATTCCCCTGTTCTAAGGAAACTATAGATCTAATGGTCCTAAGCCTGGGACAGCAACAGGTCATACTAGGAATGCCCTGGTTGCACAAATGGAACCCTAGGATTGACTGGATTGCCAACACAATCTCTATTCCCAAATCCTCATGTCCCACTCCAACAGACCATATTCCCCAACAATATCTCCTTTGGTGGCTAGGACTTGATGCAGACCAGAAAATCTCTTGTCAATTGCACAAATGGGAAACCTGGCTAAAAGGAGAAATCATTGGGAAAACTACCATTTCCACCCAGATTGCACAAACCACTGAAAAAGAAGAACCTCCTATCCCTGAATGGTGTCACAACTTTACAGATGTGTTCTCAGAGAAAACACATGACCAACTTTCCCCTCACTGTCCTTATGATCACACCATTGAACTTCACCCAGATTTCTCCCCCAAGATCACAAAAGTGTACTCTTTGAACCCGACAGAAATGGAGACCTGTAAGGAATTTGTCAAAGAACATCTCTGGACCAGAAGAATAGTACCCTTGAAGTCACCTTAAGCATCTTCCTTTTTCTTTGTATCAAAGAAGGATGGCACAAGCACAACAAGACACCTTCGAACAACTCAAGAAGATCTTCTCCTCCATCCCTGTCCTGCAAATTCCCGATATCATCTGCCCCTTCACCATCATGACAGATGCCTCTCTGTTAGCTGCAGGTGCTGTACTCATGCAATCTGATGAGAACTCCAACCTTCACCCTTGCACCTACTACTCCACCACATTCTCTTCCGCTCAACAAAACTATGACATTTATGACCGAGAACTTTTGGCAGTCATTCTGGCCCTAGAAGAATGGCACCAATATCTGCAAGGAACCACTCACCCCGTTACCATCATTACTGACCACAAAAACCTTTCTTACATCAAAGACCCCTGGAAACTATCTAGATGACAAGCCAGATGGTCCCTGTTCTTGCAGGACTTTGATCTACAATGGCAGGTTGCCCCTGGAACAAAGATGGGTCCAGCAGATGCACTCTCCAGATGAGACCACATCAACACCACTCAGGACAACATGGACACATCCATCTGCCCTAAACCCATTGTTATCAATGCCTTGGACCTTGCTCTAGCCAAGAAAATCAGATCTTTCTCCCAGTTGGACCCCTTGATTCTTCAAGCACTTGAGAACCTTCAACAGGAATCACCACTGTTCCCTTGTTCCGCCAAAAATGATTGGCACATGTCTAATGGACATCTTTACTTCAAAAATCAAATGTACATTCCACCACACAAATGACAAGCCATACTACGATCCATACACAGCTCCCCTACCACCAGCCATGCAGGACATTTCCACACCAAAGCATTGCTAGAACATGACTTTTGATGGCCTGGCCTCTCTTCCTTTGTCAACACCTTCATATCTGGATATGTGATCTGTCAACAAAACAAGATCAACCACCATCCCACCCATCCCCCACTAATATCCATCCCCTTATCCTATAATCTCCCTTTCAAACAGCTCTCTGTGGACCTCATCACTGACCTTTCCCCCTTCAATGGACATGACTCATTGATGGTTGTGGTTGACCATGGCCTTACGAAAGGGGTAATTCTCATACTTTGCTCCAAAACAATTGATGCCACCAGAGTTGCCTGGCTTTTTGTCTCATATGTTTTCAAATGGTTTGGACTCCATGACTCCCTGATCTCGGATTGAGGTCCACAGTTTGCATCAGCCTTTGCTAGAGAACTTGCTCAACTTCTCCACTACAATGTCAAACTATCCACTGCATATCACCCGCAGACTAACAGACAAACAGAATACACTAACCAAGAGATCAAGACATACCTTTGCATCTTCTGTACCAACAACCCTTGGAAATGGTCAGACTTCCTCCCTACAGCCAAGTTTCATCACAATTCAGTCCCACACAGCTCAACCAGAGTTTCTCCCTTCTCCCTTCTCTATGGATATGAATCTCAAGCATATCCCCCTTTGGGAAAAACCTTCATCCCTGCCCTAGAAACCCAGCTATCTGCTTTGAAAGAGGTACAAAAGGAAGCATTAGCTGCACATGAAACAGCTTGTCAGATCATGAAGGAACAAAACTTCCAAAACTTCACCCCATGGAGAGTCAGACATAAGGTGTGGCTGGAGGCTTCCCATCTTCATCTCAACTACCCCTCCAGGAAACTAGCACCCAAAAGACAAGGCCCATTTGAAATCTCCCAGGTGTTGGGACCACTTTCTTACTGACTGAGACTTCCTTCAACTTGGAGAATCCACAATGTTTTTCACACCTTCCTGCTATCTCCATACAAAGAAACCAAAGCACATGGACACAACTTCTCAAAACCTCCACCTGACCTGATTGCCTCTGAGGAAGAGTATGAAGTAGAACAGATTGTTTCACATCAGGGCTCTACAGAATGGTGGAGGTTCCTGACCGCATGGAAAGGATACCTGTGTTACAGATTTCCTACCTCTTGACGAGATTCCCCCTCTTTCCCTTGCTCCCTACTCTGATCTCTCTACATCTCTGGAGGACTACCTTGTCCCATATGCCATGCCTCTCAACTCCTGGACCCCCATGTCCTGTTCTGGATTCTCTTTCTAGATTCCCCACACAGTTAGGCTTCTATCCACCATATGTAGATCTCGCTGTCCCATTGGCATTCTGCCTTCTGGATACATCTTGGTCTCTTTCCATTCTTGCTTCGACTTTCTGTATGTTTCAATCCTTTCTGCTCTTCTGACTCTGCATTTCCATTGTGACATGCAGCTCTATATCCCTTTGTCAAGACCGGGTCAACTCCTGAACTATCTCTGGAACTTCCGGAGACTAGCTGTCAGATGGAACTTGGCTTCAGTGACTGGAGAGGAGCGCTGCACCCTTGCCTAAGTCTGGTCCTGAATTTTGGAACTTGGAGGTAACTCAGAGGTAATGACTTAAACATTGTGCAGCAACAAAGTTGAGTAGGGGTCAGAGGGGAGTCAAAGACTCGAGTGGAGGATCAGAGGGAAGTGGTATCTTAGTTGATATTTGAACTGAGGGAATACATGGCTCGGAGGGTACAGTACTTATACTACAAAGGTGGACAGGATTTGTCATGGAGGAATGGAGCTGAGTAATTATTCAAATGTAAGGCTGCACACCGGCTGTCTGGAGATTGGACCTGTGGCACAGGTTCATAGCATCGGTGGCTAGAATGCTATGAAACTAGTACAGATGGGGATAAGTGAAATGTAGCATGATGAAAGAAGTCCCTGATATGAATCCAGAGGTCAGGAGATGTGCCTTGATCGAGAATGCATTGGAGTTGGTGTTTGATAAATCCGGAAGTGACTCAGAAGACCAGAATGGACTTGGTCGATTGCGAGGGATATGACAGTATCCCCCCTTTAGGCCTGAACCCTTGAAGGCCAAAGTGAGGAACACAATGCAGAGTCAGAATTCGGAGTCCGAAAACATAATGGGGGTATAAAGTCTGGGGTGTCCTGTCTACGCTTCCTTCTCATCAATCATCACCATGTCTGACTTCTCCTATCTCCAAGATATCCGCACCTGGCCTGAAGAGCGCCTTGTCTATAATGACGACGACCCCAACACGCTGTTCAAAGTGAAGAACACGGAGAAGAGATGGCACTGAGTGGCACACAAAGAGGTGGAAGAGTGGAGGAAAGCAGAGGAAGCAGAGGAGCGGAAGAAGGCAGCAGAAGAGGCAGCCAAGCGTAAGGCTGCAGAAGAGGCAGCCCAAAAAAGGGTAAGCGCTTCATTGTCTGCCAAACTGTGCTGACTTTCAATAGGCTGAGTGAGTCCAGGTGGAGCAGAGTGCCGGACCAAGCAAGGGCAAGGGGAAGGCGGTTATGCTCAAGGTGCTGGAGCCAGGGTGCCGGAGGTGTGAGGAAAAAGGGTGGGAGTGTGAGGTCTCGACGGAGGGGAAGTCAACGTCTTGCGAGGCGTGTAAGGCCATGAAGGGCAAGTGTGAGTGGCTGGGAATGGAAAA
Organism: Xanthoconium purpureum; assembly: GCA_038090075.1. NCBI lineage: Eukaryota > Fungi > Basidiomycota > Agaricomycetes > Boletales > Boletaceae > Xanthoconium > Xanthoconium purpureum. Next base: position 9,264 of record JBBPMA010000599.1, on the reverse strand, counting down.
GGTGCCAAGGCGGAAGCAGAAGGTGGAGGATGATCAGGAGCGGCCGAACAAGAAGAAGGCTCAGTCGGAGGATATGGAGGCCAGAGGATTGAGGGTTTCAGAGGAGGGAGGTCCGGATTGGACCAAGTTGATAGGAGGGATCACAGATGCCATCAAGGCGTTGGAGGGGACGGTGAGGGTGCAGAACCAGCACCTTCACCGTCAGAACTTTCTTCTGGACCAACTGGTCCAGTTGAAGGCGGAGGAGTTGTACAGGGAGGAATTGTTGGAGGGCTCAGAAGGAATTCCGGATGTGGAAGAGGAAGAGGTGGCAGAGTTGGAGGAGGAAAAGGCAGAGGAGATGAGGGAAGTGTTGAAGGCAGAGTTGAGGAGGCTAGATGAGGAGGAGGAGGAGGAGGAGGAGGAGGAAGCAGAGTCCAGTACGGATGCAGACGGAAGTGAAGTGTAGTGTAGTGTAGTGTAGTGTCCCCACCACCTTCTTGTAAAATAAAGAAATTGATTGTAATTTTGGTCGTGTCATGAGCTGGCGTGAGGACCGGACTTGCCTGGATATTGGAGATGAAAGTTGGCAATGAGTTCTGAGGCGTGATCAAGTTCGGTAGCCAGTAACCAAGATGTTTCTTCTTCAGTCCCTTCATATCTGGACCAGCATACCAGGTAGAGCAACTTGCAGTTGCATCTCCTGTGATCAATCTTAGAATCAAGGATCTCGGAGATTTCATACTCCGGTTCCCCATCAACTTTGATCGGAGGTGGCAGAGGTTGTATGTGGTTGGGGATTGTGTTGGGGACGGAAGGTTCTAGTTGTGATACATGGAATACTGGATGTATGGCTTTCATGGTATCCAGAAGTCAGAGGGTGAAGGAAACAGTTCCGGCTTGAGCAATGATTTCATATGGCCCTAACTTCCTTTCGGATAGTTTCTTAGAGGGCCAGGTTGATCAGAAGTACTTTGCTTTAACAAATACCTGGTCACTGACTTTGAAGTCCGGTGCTGGAATGCATCTAGCGTCAGCAGGTCCTTGATATCGCTTTTGTGCATGTGCCATTTCTTCTTGGAGGAATTGATGGAGGGAATCGAGGTCAACGGAATACTCTTGAGCTCGTTCTGAGGTAAGGTCTCATTCCAGATGGACGGAGATGTTTGGATGATAGCCTTTGTTGGTGAAGAATGGGGAGACACCAGTGGTAGCATTTGGAGCATTGTTGTAAGAGAACTCTGCAAGTGGCAGGAGTTTGGACCAGTTGTCTTGCTGATAGTTACAATAGATCTGAAGGTATTGTTCTAGTGTCTGGTTCATCTGTTCTGTCTGGCCATCACCTTCTGGATGGTATCCAGAGGTAAAGTGAAGGTGGATGTTGAGAGCCTTTCCGAGTGAGCGGAAGAAGTGGGAGACAAATTCCAAGCCTCAATCGGAAGTGATGTGAGAGGGAACTCCATGCTTGGAAAAGACATGGAGTAGGAAGAGTCAAGCTAATTCCGGGGAGTTCACCTTGTCGTCTGTTGGAATGAATATACATTGCTTTGATAGTCGATCCACAACTACAAGGATTGCGGTGTGTCCAGAGGAATCCAGGAGTTGCTCAATGAAATCCATAGAGATGGAATTCTATGGCTTCTCCGGAATCGGAAGCTGTTTGAGTAACCTGAATGGCTTGTGTCTTGAAACCTTGGCGCATGTGCAGGTGGTACAGGAGGAGATGTATTCTTTGACGAACATCCAGATTCCTGGCCAAGTATACTCACGGCGGATTAGTTCTAGGGTCTGGTTCTGTCCAAAGTGTCTGGAAAGCAGGTGATCATGCTTATATCAAAGGACGCGAAGTCGGAGATCATTAGCATCCAGGATGTAGATGCAATCATCCAGACATAGGAATCTGTCAGAGTTGACAGACCAGCGAGAGTCAGAAGGTTCAGATGTGGACAGGTGAATGGAAGCCAATGGGTCAGAGGGAAGTGCGGATAAGATATCATTATGGAGTTTCTCAGCATCATACATGGTGCTTGCTTGGAGGACTGGAGCAGCGAGATATGTAGCTCTTAGGGATGATGCAAGTTGCTCCTGGGTAAAAATGGGTCAGAAGTTGTGAGGGTTGATGTGAGCATAGTCCCTATCCTCCTCTTTGGGGTAGATGTCCCAGTGTCTAGTCAGGGCATCCGGTTTCGCACCAAGTCGTCCAGGTCAGAACTGGACAATGAGGTTGAATTGGCAGAGAAATTCGGACCAGCAGGCTTGCTGGCGGGTCAGAATTCAGGTACCTGTAAAGTATTCCAGGTTCTTGTGATCAGTGATGATGTCGATTGGGGTTGCTGAGCCTTTGAGATAGTGTCGCCATGCTTGGAAACTCTCGTGGATAGTGAGTAGTTCCTTGTCATGGGTATCATAGTTGAGTTCTGGAGCTGTCATTGTCCAAGAGAAAAACATGACTGGCTGGAGTTCTTCATCCAGACTGCAGATGGAAAGAATGCTGGCTATGGCATAGTTGGAGGCGTCAGTCTCAATCAGGAGTGAAGTGTCTGGAATCCAATGAGTGAGGATTGGAGCGGAGGTGAAGGCGTCTTTGAGACACTGGAAGGCTGAGTGACAGTCATCAGAGAAGTTCCATGGAGCACCTTTGCAGGTGAGGCAGGTCAAAGGAATGGTGATGTCTGAGTAATTCAAAATGAAGCAGTGGTAGAAGTTGGCAAATCCAAGGAAGGATTGAACATCCTTGACCTTCTGAGGCTTGGGCCAATCTTGGATGGCTTGTACTTTTACCTTGGACATTGTGAGTCCAGAGGGAGAAAGGCAGTATCTGAGGTACTCAGTTGAATCAGTGTGAAATTCACACTTCTTGGGTTTTGTGTAGAGATTGTGTTTGTGGAGGCGTTGGAGGACTTCTTGGATGTGCTCCTGCCAGTGGTGGGAGGTCTCATCCTCAGAGTAAATGAGGATGTCGTCCAAGTAAACGATGATGCAAACATCAAGAAGGTCGGCGAAGATTGTGTTGACAAACTGCTGGAAAGCTGCAGGGGCATTGGTTAATCCAAATGGCATTACTAGCCATTCATAGGAGCCATAACGCATATGGAAGGAAGTTTTCCATTCATCACCTTTGGCTATGTGGACCAAATGATATGCATGTTGGAGGTCAATTTTGGTATAGATCTTCACACGGCTTGGAGCATCAAGAAGGTCAGAGATGCGAGGAAGTGGGTAGCGGTCTTTCTTCATGATCTTGTTGAGTCCTCAGAAGTCAATGCAAAGGCAGAGGGTACTGTCCTTCTTGTGGACAAAGAGGACCAGAGCAGCATGAGCAGAAGAAGAGGGACGGATGAATCCATTGGCAAGATGCTCATCGAGGAATGTCTGGAGGGACTCAAGTTCGGAAGTTGAGAGGGAGTAGGTACAACCTAATGGTGGAGAGGTTCCTTCTTCCAGGTTAATCTTTAAGTCATGTTCACGATGTGGAGCAAGCTGCAAAGCTTTACTCTTACTGAAGACATCGGCGAAGTCATGATAATCTGGAGGGATTCCGGAAAGATCAATCGGATTGTTGGTGGAAGTGGAAGTGGAATGGAGATCAGTCTCCTTAGGCTGGAGCTGCAAGCTGAACTGAGTAGAACCTTCAAGGCGACATGCTAATGCGAATGCAGGAGCACTAATGATTGCGATGTGGTCTGGCTTGCAGTCTGAGAAACGCGGTATATCGGATGGTGTAGGGTCAGCCAGAAGGGGTGAATCCAGAGGCTGTGGAGGGGAGCTCAGAATTGTTGGCATGGTCTGTTCAGGTGAACAGAATGAGATACTGCTCAATACCCAGTCAATCAATGGATTGTGTAGGGCGAGCCAGTTGTGTCCCAGAACAAGAGAACAGGATCCATCCAATGGAGTGACATAACATGTTGTTGGAGTGATATCACTGGTTGGAAAACGGATAGAGAGGTTGATAGCTTGAGTGATTGTGGAATTGGATGTTCCATCGAAGAGTCGGAGCTGGAGCAGAGATACCAGGTAAGGTTGAAGGGAGTTTTTATTAATGAATGTGGTGTCTATGAAACAGTCGGAGGAGCTGGAATCTACAAGCGCAGAGAATGACTGAGCATCATATCCTATGATAGTGATGGAAGGCATAAGTGAATTCGGATCAGAGAGAGCAGACACATTGAGTTGGATCTCCTTTGGTGCGCAGGTGGTATCAATGCAACCTCCATTCTGTGCAGAGCTAGGGAGGTTGCATGCTAATTTTTTGTCTCCGAAGAGACCTCCAGTTCAGCTTCTGGAGTTGCTATGGTGGTAGCATGCCCCTTGGATGCCCGGGAAGTGGACTTCGGGCAATCTTTTGCCATGTGTCCTGCATAGCTGCAGAACATACATAACTTATTGTCAAAGCGGCACTTTTGCTCATCAGCGGTAAGCTTGCCATCTTTGCCTAACTTCGAGGAGAGGTCGGGTTTTTGGGTGGAGGTGTTTGTGGATTTCCCCTTGGACTTGTTAGAGTTCCTGGAGGAACCGGAATTGTGTCCAGAAGAGGATGATGTGGAGGTGGAGGGTTTGTTGGATGATTTAGAGGAGGAAGCAGATGGATTGGTGGAAGGTTTTGCCTGTCGGTTGACCTCTGATTTGTGCTCCCAATAGCGTGCATCAATGGCCTGGGTGAGGTTACAGAGGTTGGAGAGAGTTGGAGGCTTCCCAATGTGGGAGATCTCATCCTTGATGCAATCAGGGAGGCCATTGTAGAAGTGGTGTTGGAGGGCACCATTTCCATAACCTCAGACCTGTGAAGCAATCTGATTGAATTCTACAATGTACTTGTTGATATGTTGGTTGTCCTTCATGGACAGGTGGTCAAGCTGGTGTTCCGCATCTCTGACAGGGTCGTGCAGACCGAAATTGGTTTGGAGTTCGAGAATGAACTCCTTGAAGATGTCCATCCAAGCAGGACAGAGTGTGGGATCTTCCATCTGGAGGAGGTCCGGTTCAAACCATTCCAGTGCCATGCCCTTAAGGTATAACTGAGTGAAGGTAACTTTGGCGCGGTCGGTCTGGAAAGCCTTGGGGCAATCTTGGAAGTTGAGTTCACACTGGACCAAGAAAACTCGGAGTTTGCAGGGGTCTGTCCCATCAAACTGATCCGGTTCTTGGACCTTGGTGTGTGGAGTGGATTCAGAAGGGGCACGATGAGAGGAGCGAGCTAGACTGCTGATCATGCTCATAAGCTACACAAGTGTGTCATGAGGGATCTGCTCATTGTCATCCTCATAGTTGTCATCGTAGGGGTTGGGGTAGAATGGATCGTTGTTGGGATCGTTGTCCAGATCATCATCTGGATCATTGTTGGGGTCATCGCCATAAGGCAGGTCACCCCCAGGTGGATCTGGTTTTTCCAGGAAACGATCGTTCGGAGGGGTTCGGAAGGGAGGTTCTTTTGATGGAGAACATTCTGTAGAATGTGTGGTTTCTGAGGTGTCTTCATCATCATTGGTAAGTTCAATGATACGTGCACCTGGAGTAGGAGAGTGGGAGTGTGGGGGTGCTTGGGAAGCAGATCCCAGAGTGCGTCGAGCAGAGAAACTCTGGAACTGATCGATGAGTTCTGGGCCTCGACGATTGCTTCTGAAAGTGCTAAGTAGATTGTATCTAGAGAATTGGACATGGTTGGTGGCTGCCAAATGGGCCTGAGATCTGGTGGTGTGGGTGGCCATAGAGTAGATGGTGAAAAGACTTTTGACAAGTGGGAGTTCGAATATACTGTCAAGACCAGGTCAACTCCTGAACTATCTCCAGAACTTCCGGAGACTAGCTGTCAGATGGGACTTGGCTTCAGCGACTCGGAGAGGAGTGCTGCACCCTTGCCTAAGTCTGGTCCCGAATTTCAGAACTCAGAAGTAACTCGGAGGTAATGACTTAAACATTGCGCAGCAACAAAGTTGAGTAGGGGTCAGAGGGGAGTGGTATCTTAGTTGATATTCGAACTGGGGGAATACATGGCTCAGGGGGGTACAGTACTTATACTACAAAGGTGGACAGGATTTGTCACGGAGGAATGGAGCTGAGTAATTATTCAAATGTAAGGCTGCGCACTGGCTGTCCGGAGATCGGACCTGTGGCACAGGTTCATAGCATCGGTGGCTAGAATGCTACAAAACTAGTACGGATGGGGATAAGTGAAATGTAGCATGATGAAAGAAGTCCCTGATACGAATCCAGAGGTCAAGAGATGTGCCTTGATCGAGAATGCATCAGAGTTGGTGTTTAATAAATCCAGAAGTGACTTGGAAGACTGGAATGGACTTGGTCAATTGTGCAGGATATGACACTCAGGACGAATCTGCAAGCCAAGGGCCAGGTCATGGGGGACTTTGCTAACTCATCTGGGAGTGGATCAATAGGGCAAGAGTCCTCACATTGGTGGATTGCATGGGGATCTGGGGGAAAATCAGGATTTTCATCAACAATCAATGGTTCCAAACCACCAGGTGGATTGTCTGGAAGGTGTCTGATGACTTGGCACTCCTCCAGGCTTTCGCCCAGAATGGAGAAGACCTTTGATTCCACTGGCTGGTGAACAAGGTAAGCAAAAGAATAAGATGGATCCAATGTAAGAATAAGGTGCATGAGGACAAGGAAGCAAATGGAACAAAGGGCAGCAAGAGAATCTTGGTTATCAACAGTTTGAATAGAAGAGGGTAAATTGCAATCTAGAACATGAGGCATTAAGGATAGAACAGGTGGAGACAGTTGGTCAGTCACAGAATGTAATGTTAAGACAGAAGCAGAAGCACATCGTAAACTGGATTGCGTTTGGAAGGAAAAAAAGGATTGGTAAAGCAAAGACAAAGTCACAGGTTGAAGGAATGGATAGCATGAATCAAACATAGGGTTACCCAGGGCAGGCATGGAATCTAACACATCATCCCCTGGATCCAAGGGTGCAATAAGAGGTTGCAACACTGTCTCAGAATCCTGGATATATGGGGTCAATGTATCACCATTGTCTGGGTAATCATCAGTGGTAGTGCTCATTAAGCAATGGAACAACTGCATGGTACCAAGGTCATGACCAGATAGATCATTCCCCTGGGCCATGTTAATTGGGGAAGAAGGATTGTCAGCATTCAATGAAGTGGAGGAAGGTAGACTAGTTGAAGGCTCTTTGAATCTGGTGGAATCTGGAACCTTTGACAGATAAATCTGACTAGCCCATTGCACTTCAGGTGACATGATCTCTGGTTCCTTGAGTTCAAAGGCCATGGGCAAATGCATAGAGTGTGAGGGCTCGATCACAACAACAACATTATCAAAGCAGACCTTTTTACCCTTGGATGGAACCCTGTTCAAAGACTTGGCAGCTTGGTAGCCAAGCCAAGCCTGTGCAAGGTAAGGCTGAAAATCCAGGTTAGTCATGTCCATGAAGGAAGAAAATTGTGTTGTGGTCATTGAGCCAGGAGGATCAACCTTATGAATAGGATCAATCAGTTCCACAATGGAAAATATTCTGGTAGTAATATGCAGCAGTGGATCCAATGCACTTTGTCCAGCAGATTCTTGAGGAGCACTTATGGATGTGATGACAAAGGTCTGAGATGTGGCAGCAATCTTGGCCTCAACCTGATCAATGGAACCTTTGATTCCTATACAACCAGGTATATGAGGAATCTGCTGACCACCTAGAAGGTACAACCTTCAATCTGTGCCATGGATCACATGGTTCGCAGCAAGATATTGCTCACAAATCTTGCACTGAGAGGCATAGTGGCCAGCTCCTGTGCAAAATGCACAGACTATGTCTTGTCAACCAGCCATGCTATATTCCGCTTTCACGGGAGTGCTACCAGTCAATGACACAAATGGTACTTGAACTTGGGGTGTGTACGGGTGTGAATAAGGAGTTGGACTGTGCTGATTGTAAGAATCCAGTGGGTCTAGTAAAGCTGATCTGTAAGCAGAACCAGTGAGTAGAAACCTAGTGGCAGTTAGCACATCTGCCATCAGATACAGATTGTCTGGATGGAGATTAGGTTTAGTAATGAACAGCCAGTGACAAATCCTCTCCTCGATTTCTGTCGGAAATCCCTGAAGAAAGAGGTTGTTCTGCTCCATTTCCAAGAGCTCCCCAGTGTTAATGAGATGAGAAGACATTTTAGTGAACTTGTATCTATACTTGCCAAGGTCATCCTGGCTGTGCATGAAAACATTCTGGGAGTCCTGCACCAAGTAATGAAGGTCCGCATGACAGAAGCAGTCGGTCCCTTCACAATCCAGATACAGTTCTTTGACCTTGTCAATGAAGTCATTCCAGTCCAGAATTGCAGCAGAAGCAGTGGATACCATTTACCAGACCTCAGCCTGGTCTAGATCCACATACTGCATGGCATAACGGATCTTCTTGGCATCATTTACCAATGGCAGTATCCAATAGATTGACATCCTCAAGGAAGTGAGGGAGAAGAGCAGGAGTCTTTTCATCGAACTTGGGTGTGTTTTGGGTTCCCCAAAGGGGCATCTGTTGAGGGGGGTTGTTAGCCATGATATGTAAAGGAGATGGTATCCAGTGTGCAGTAAGAATCCAGATTGGACGACATATGTGGATTGGACAATGTATGTCCATGGACTGCACAAGTGGGTGTGGATAAAAGACAAGTGAAAGAGGGTCAGATGGTCAAGAAGAACAAGAAGAAGCATGTAGGTGAGCAGCAGATTGCTCGGTTGACAAAATACCACTTCCAGATCTGGGACTGGTATGACCAGTCAAACCCTACAATTTTGGAATCGCCGGAACCACCAGAACCACCTGGAACTCTCCAGTTCCAACTGGAACCAACTGGAACTACTGGAAGTGTCAGAACCCACAGTTCCAAACTCAGCAGTCCCCTTATAGATATTACTACACTATTCATTCCACCCTGTTCCATTCATCCCCATTAAGGTACAAGTGTGCCTTCCCCACATAGTACCATATAAGCCTGTGCTTTATCTATTAACATCTCAGTTGTTTCCACCCTTTTTGGTGTTGACTGAGGTGAGTTACTACTTTTCTTACTTATCCTAATACTCATGTATAGTAGACCTGTTCTACTTCTAGAACCTGATAGGTTATGAGCCCTAATAGCACAAGCTAATCAGACAAGCTTGAAATGACTCAACTCTTGTGCATCCCTCAGCACATCCCTCAGCATTCACTCTGGACATCCCTTGGCTACCAGCCATCTGACACCTGTCAGAAAATACATCTACCCTGGCTAATCACCTATCTGACACCTGTCAGAAAATAAACCTTCT